>APFE030647699.1:15000-31215 GCA_000404065.3 Pinus taeda
CAAGGCCACATAAAGGTGTCTTGGAAGCTTCCTTGGAACCTACACATGTCACAAAAACAATCCACTTTCCATATATGAAGTAAAATATATTATTTTCTAATATTTAATCAAGAATTTCTCTTAAAAATGCTTTAAAATAAATAATATTTGGAAGATATAAATGAGACCCATTAATGGTGAACAATAGGGAAAATGAAGTGACATGGTGGTGAATAATGAGTGATATAATGGAAGCATAGGTGAAAAATGTATGGTAATGAGTGATATTTGTATGACATTTTGAAGTCCAAAAATACTCCCCAACTGAAGCTCTTGCATGTCCTCATGCAAGCTACTACAATGACTTATTTGGTTTGATTCTTAGATGAGCTTCCTTTTACAAGATGTTTGGTTCTTGTGTAACAACCATGTTTCAATCATGGACTTCATTTTTAACTTTGCACATATTTTGATAACTTTTATTTCCATAAAGCATTTGCATCTTTGAATGATTGGTTCTTGTGTTACAATCATTATTTACTTTGTCAAGATCTATTTTTTAATGACTGGTTCTTGTGTTACAATCATTATTTACTTTGTTGAGATCAATCATTTTTAAGAAGTCATTTAATATGCTCATCATTTTGTAGTAGTTTTTATTGTGGGAAGACTATGTGGGTTAAGATGTAATATGAATGAGAGAAAGAAATGAAGTGCAATTCCCCTCCCCAACTGATGGTTTTTGGCAATTTTTAATGAGAAATGAAATAGCGAAATAGTGGAATATTTTCCAAATATCATCATTTTAGCATTTAAAAAGAATTTCAAGATTAAAGGTTAGAAAACATCATACCTTACTTACCTAAAGAAGTGGATGAATCATGCATATTCAGTTGCTGCAATTCTGATCTGAAGCTTCTTCTGCAAGTTGTGGATGAAAGATGGATTTGTATTGTCGTATCTGCTATTGGATCCTCTGCTAGATAGTCTGATGAATCTATGAGTCTGCTGAATATGGCTGAAAATGTATAAGGCTTGGAAGATATATAAAATATAGAAATTACATTTTCCCCCCATCCTTATTTATTGACTTTTCCTCAAGTCATTTAGAAATTGGAAAACAATAAAAGGAAATTTGCTTCATCTGCTACAAAATATGGGTTTTCAAGTCTTCAACGCTCGATGGCACAAATCTTGCTATGTGAAGAAATGTCTTGTTGTCGAACATAACAAGAAGTTGTTGACTTAGTGGCCATTAATGAATGCCACTAGCCAACACGAGAGCTCCTACCATTGATTCCAATGGGAGTCAAGATGCTTAACACATCTTTGTAGGTACGAATAAATTTGTCGTGGTCGAGTCACCTACAAGATCCAACGAACAAGGGACATTAATGTACTCCAATTGTTCATTGGCAAGAGTACTTTCCATTAAGGCATGCAAGCCTCTAGGTGTTTTTACAAAGATAATTAGACTCTAGGACTTTGACTCAATGATATACATAGAAGCAGGGTTTTATTGGCGGAAATAAAAGGGAAAGGAAATGACAAGGAAAATGAGAATGACAATAAATGAGCTTCTTGGTTTTATTTTGTGGATTGGGGGTGAATGAAAAGAAGTAGATTTGACGACATGATTGGAACTTGCTAGGAAAAAGAGGATTTGGCTTGCATTGAGGACTCATTGGGATTTTTAATTTTACAAAGGGAAGAAAACACTGGTTGTAATGAATTTGGACTTATTCACATGATTCATCATAAATTGATCTGTTGGAAGTCCAACTGTCGAAAAATTAGACTCCTTGAATGATCATCTGATTAACGCAAACCTACAAAAAATTGGCATTCACAAAACATAAATATATCCAAGCAAAAGTGATCAATTTCTACTTGGTTTTTTAATGCAAAAATTAAACACCAATGAAATAGATTTAAATAAAATCAAATGTATAAGTTAGCCCAATTCTATGATTTTTTACAAATCCATTTTCTATTATGAAATGAGTATAATTAATTCCCTTCTTATGTAACGTTTGTAAATCAAATTCAATTTCATTGCAATTATGCAAATCCCGACCGTAGTCGAAATTGTTTCATGATTTGCGTAGAGGATATCGAATTTCATATGTCGTCGTCAATCTTGTATTTGCCAAAATATGCATCATTTAAAAATTGCAAAATGTTAATACAGATGCGTCAAATAAAAATAAAAATAAAAATCCATGATGAAAACTAATTGTTACTCTTCGTCGAAAATTTCGCCGTGTCATGATTTTCTGTGCTTTGCCCATCTGGTTGTTATCATCAACTCGTCCCTCGTTCTTTCCTGCATTGTCTTTTAGAAGAGCTTCACCGTTACTTCTGAGGGCACAATCTTTCCATTCAGTTTGTTGATCAACTATTTCGTTCCTCCTCTATTTACAAGTTATAACCTATTGTTTCAACTCAAAAGAAATCAGCATTAAATTTTCTGCATACAAAGATAAACTTTCAATGAAATACAGTGAGAAAATGATAAGAAAATAATGTAACCCTATACAGTGAGAAAATGATCAGAAAATAATGTAACCCTATTCTTGCCCGTCAAATAGTAAATTTAATATATTCTAGGTTGGTTAATAAAAGCCGCCATGGATTGATCTCGAACTGCAAGCGCATCCCCTCCATTATTTTTGTGTTGGATTCTCCCTCTAGTTGTCTTGATGTCCCTTGATCTCCACGTAGAATTTGGCGTTTGAATCTTTTAAGTTAAGGCCTTTTATCATAAGATCCACGATATTTGTAAGCCTGCTCTTGTCTTGTGGGGGGCTTTCTTGACTTTGGTTTTTAGATGCTCATTTTGAGCTAGGCAAGATGTGAAGGTGCAAATCGCTCAAATCCTGCCAATTGATCTGCATGCAAAATTACTCATATCGCTCAAAATCAGCTTCACTAACAGCAAAACCTGTAATGCTCTCGACATTAGTTGTAGAAACCGTTTTTCTTCACGCAGTCCCCAAAACAGGGACTGGAAGAACTGTGATTTCCTCTCAAACCGTTAGGAATACGAGTAAATGATTTATGGGTTATGTAATTCATTCTATTGTTGAAAAAACTCATGTCTTCGTTTTTCTAGATTTGTCCTGGTTCGATCACAAACTGCTTTTTAAAACTGACGTTTTTAAGGGGTTACGTTCTGAGGATGTTGGCATCCACTATCTGGTCTTGTTGGTGACGGTTGCGATTCCAGAAGCCGAGTCTATTTTTACCAGCCTTGTGAACCATCATGATTACAGATGACCTCTCTAACAGTTCTACCAGGTGCATGATGTAGAGGCACAGAGCAGGCTTTCGAATACCTTTGGAGGCCTCTATGAGGTTTATCATTGATTCTGAGCTCGTCTTTTGGTTTCTCTCTCTGTATCTTTCTGTGCTTCTATGGAACCGCCTTCCTTGCTAGTTTGTATAAGGCCATTACAATGGGGGTGGTGATGAATGTTGTTAAAAGAGCCATCAGCACCAAGATCGCAAAAGTTTCATCATTAAGAATCTTTCTATCTTTGCCAATGTTAAGGACAATCAGCTCCACCAATCCTTTGGTGTTCATCAAGAATCCCATTGTCTGATTCTGGCCCAATAAAACGGATTTCTAAAAAATTATAACTCTACAAACCCTCCATCCTGTGGAACACTAGCTCTACACAACGCTATTCGGGAATGATATTTTTCAAAATGCGAGTAAGGATATTTTTCAGAATTTTGATAAGTTTCGTTGTGCGTCGTTTTTGTTTTTTCCATTAGCACCAAAATCGCAAAAGTTTCATCATTAAGAATCTTTCTATCTTTGCCAATGTTAAGGACAATCAGCTCCACCAATCCTTTGGTGTTCACCAAGAATCCCATTGTCTGATTCTGGGCCGATAAAACGGATTCCTAAAAAATTAAAACTCTACAAACCCTCCATCCCTGTGGAACACTAGCTCTGCACAGCCCTATTCGGGAATGATATCTTTCAAAATGCGAGTAAGGATATTTTTTAGAATTTTGATAAGTTTCGTTGTGCGTCTTTTTTTTTGTGTATTAGTTTGGATTGTTATTTTTAAAATAAAAATGAAATTTAACCTATCTCCAAAAATTAAGAAAATGCTTAGTTTTCAAAAAGATATTTTTTTAGTTTTTTTTATTTGTTTTTTTTAAAACTAAATTTTATCTAAATTGTTTGAAGATGATCTTTTGCTCGTTCACAAAAATTCTTTATTGTCATATCGCAGATCAATTTTCCAGCGAGAGTATTTTTATTTGAAATAAATCGATAGATTTTCTGATCTTCCTGATCGCAAAAAGCGCGGGAAGAGAGCATACTAATCTCTTGATTTATTTTTATTTATGCAGGTTACCGTGGATGGATAATAAACACAATCAAAATCTGCGGCCAAACCTCGCATTATCTACACTCTTTCTGCAATGTCGCGGGGGCGTTTAGACTCTCGGAAGACAAATCTTTTCGATAATCAAGCTCCTGGCTTACCCGTGATACAGAAACAAGATATAGAAATACGAAGATGAAGCAGCTCTTAGTGTGCCACTGAATTTATTCATGATGTTTTATTTTTGTTTTCGAAAATAAGACTAAAAACTTCTAATGAGATTAAGACTAACAACTTTTAATGAGAATGACTTCTAATGACTTCTAATTAGATCTCATTTTATTTGTTTATTTATTTATATATTTTTTCTATTTTATATTAACTTGAAACATTTTTATTTTCTAAGAAAAGATGCTTCCAGTGAAGCCATCTACGGATTAAAAGTTTGAACATCCTCACATCACGATTTAAAATTTTTACGTTATGTTTTACACGTATGTGAATAATCTGTCTTAGAGTTGGCTCAAGGCTATTGTCCTTGCTCTCCAAGAAGTACTTGTTCGACATTGTCAAATTCCTCATCCGTAGATGGATTAGTGAGAAATGGGGGGTTTAAAATAAAAACTGAATTTAAATTAACTATGTGCGAAAATAAAAAAAGGCTCCAAACTTTGAACTCCTTTATGAACCTGTTGTCACCAAGTTCCACAAATTAGCCCATTAAAAACAAATGCATAAAATAATTACTAAATCCTTCTAGTTGCACTTCCCCGACAACGGCGCCAAAATGTTTGGTTCCAATTGATGATGTCAATTAGAGTTTAATTTAATGTCAACCCGAGAAGGTAAACTTAGAAGCGCTTATCTAAAATATATAGATTTAGAAGGATTCCTAAATTGTCCAAGATCTTAAAATCCCCTTACAAGAACATATTCATTAAGACCTCTTTCAATAACTAATCAAACCTAGATCTAACAATTGTTTGAGATCTATGGTTCTCTTACAAGAACATATTCTACAAGATCTCTTCCAACATTGGAACATCTAATAAGAACTTAAAAGCCTAGATCTAATAATTGTTTGAAATCTTACGGTTCTCTTACAAGAACACTTTCAAATAAGACTCTTCCAACATTAGAACATTTAACAAAAACTTGAAAACTAAAATCAAACAAAAACATAAAATAAATTATACCTAAAATAAACAAAGCATGCAAGTGAAGCCATGGGGGCCCTCCATAACCCTACAAGCACGCCACTTCAATGGAGACTCAGATGTAGAAGCAAAATTGAAGTATGATCCTTTATTTCAAAATCTCCATTACAAACCAACTCTAAGGTTACAACTCTAAGCTTCTAAGATTACATACTCCAAAATTTTAAGATTACAAAAACTTCAAGATTATAAATGGAGGAGATTGTACTCCTATTTATACAATGGGATGAGTAACAAACTCATAATGATCATCCACTAATCTCTCTTTAGTTCCATCAATCTCTCAACCATCTAGACACATAACCCCCTTTTGTCCTTGATCTTCTCCATGAGATCATGATCTTCTCCATGAGGTTTATCTTATCAAATTCGAATTTGATCATTCAAGGCCACATAAAGGTGTCTTGGAAGTTTCCTTGGCACCTACACATGTCACAAAAACAATCCACTTTCCATATATGAAGTAAAATATATTATTTTCTAATATTTAATCAAGAATTTCTCTTTAAAATGCTTTAAAATAAATAATATTTGGACGATATAAATGAGACCCATTAATGGTGAACAATAGGGAAAATGAAGTGACATGGTGGTGAATAATGAGTGATATAATGGAAACATAGGTGAAAAATGTATGGTAATGAGTGATATTTGTATGACATTTTGAATCCAAAACAGTAATTTTTCACATTTATGCTTATCATTCTGCAGTTGATATGAACAGGTATCTCAGGATAGATTGGCTCTTGTCTCAGGGGAACCTCACAGACAGTTAGGTGAGATCATTAATGATAACTATAAAAGGAATGTGTGTTTTAAAACATGTGTCGATCCTTACACATGTCCATTCTTGGACCTGACGTACTTTGGTAAATGCTTTCAAGTGTTGGGTCAAAATTTCGTCCTCCTGTTGTAAATGCATGGGTTTATTAGCAGGGTGGCAACAATGCAACATTATCTGGGTGGTGGAGAGGGACTCTCTTCACTGATTTGTTCTTGGTCCTTGTGGTATTCTCTAAATGTGGTTGACGTTTGTTTCTTCCCCTTGGTGAATTTCCCATTAGCTCATGTTCCAATGCCAAGACGGCATGCATTCGATCCTTTTCCTTCATGTTTTGGAGCATCGACGTGGGTCAATGTTTTTCATATTATTTTTACATAACATAGATACTTGTTTGGCCTTTAAATTGGTGGCAATTCTACCCACCTCGACGCTCCAAGGTACTAATACCACAGGTATTTCTTTTAACTTTCTAGCCTTGGTTTATGGTTTATGGTATCCACGAAATTTCTATATATGGTTTTAAAAGCTATAATTTCCCTTCCAGTTTGGTAAGGTGTCATGGGTTTTGGGTTTCCTTTGCCATTTGTATCTTACAATTTGGGGATCTTTCTGTGTTTGGAATTAAGGGTGTATTAGGGTTCTGGGGTAAATCATTATATCATATCCCTCAAAAATTTCTAGGATTTGTGTCTGTGTTTTGTTTGAGCTTTAGTTGGGTGTTCCATTGTTTCATGCCATCGGTATTAATCTATATAAAAGGGAGCATATTCGTGGTTAGTTGGGTCAGTCTTCATCGCTTTGCTAAAGTACTCCAAATATATAGTTTCAGAGATGACATTCTTTTGTTCGGGGCGAGATTTGTTGAGGCATGGATTTGTCTCCTTGTTTATCTTGTTGGTTTTTGTGTCAATATGTTGTGTGTGTTTTACTCATTCCCCTCTGTAACTATGGCTCCTTGGCAGAGAATACCAAGTCGTAGAGGGAGTGCAAGTGGTTCATCATCTCATCATCATCAGTGGTTTGGGTGGGAGTTCTTGGAAAATTATTATGATTATGTTCCTCCCGAAGTTAGGAAGGAACTTCTCCACCTGGAATCAAAGGAGTTTGGAGTCTAATCATACTTCTTTGATTCTGAGGTGGGAGGAGAGGACCTCAAATGGATTCCTGACCTCAGGAAATTTAGAAAATGAAGACTTCACTTTCTTCATTCACTAACATTGCACCAACAAATGGATACCCTCTTCTACATGGTCCTCAAAGATAAGAAAGTAGATAATTATAAACTGTTTGTAGGGAAAGAGGATATCAAAAGAATTCTCAAGAACATTTGTTTTTGCTTGGATGATATTGTGTCAAGATTAACTAGGGTGGAGAAGTACGTGGTCTCTTATTTAGAATCTAAGGCAGAGGAGCTCAATGACTCCCCTGCAGTCGTTAATGCTTCTCCTACTATTGGATCTCCTCCTCCCACTACCTCTCCACTCGCTAATTCCTCACCTCTTTCTCCAGTCATTTTATCAGATTGATGTTGGTTCGGATGGTTCAGTTTTTGTCTTTTTCAAGTGGGCGCATATATTGGAACTCCTCGGCACCCTCTCTGGCATCTTGGTGGTCAACATTATGGTATTTTTTTCGCATGAACTTTGGTCTTGTTGTACACAGGGATGGCTTATGATGGTTCCTCATTGTATTTGTAACTCTCCAAAGTATCTAGTGTGTTCCAAATATGGAAGTGTTTAGTTTGTGTCTGCTTATGGACTACCTCATGGTTTTGCTCTTGTTATCATCACTTGAATTTTAGTGGCAATGGCCAATGGATATATCATGTTGTTTTGGTTGGTCCTTTTCTTTCCTTTGTCTTTGTAGCACCTCAATCTTCAAGTACGATTAGGTAGAAATGGTGCTCTTCTTGTTTCACCTGGTTGAAGGCATGCTCTCCCGAGTCAATCATTTTGGAGTATCGAACGCTATATATACTCAATGTAATACTTCCCTTTATTAATAGAATTTTTTTGCAGAAGCTTACAAAAAAAATATAATAAAAAACAAACAATTTTATGCATAATATTCTTTTAATTATAAAATTTACTATTACTATAGTTATTATAATTGTTTAAAAATATTCTTTCAATATGATGAAAGATATAAGTTTTTAAAAACTCAAATATATTTTTAATTAAAATAATTATTTTATTAACTTTGATTTTTTTCTTATTTTAGTTCTTATTTTTTTATTAATGATGATATTTATAATTCTCAAAAGAATCTAGTTTGAGTGGTCTAGTGAATAATTTCATAGATTCAAGTGTCCAAAAATATATTGTAATTGGACCATTTATGAATATATTGAAGATAATTTGTATTTGATATAGTAGTGCCATTCAATCTTTGGAAGCTATTTACTAATATTAAATAAAATAAAATAATAAATAATATTACTTCAACAATATAATTTTCGATTTAAAATTATGAAATGAATATACTACTATTTAAATTAAATAATATCAAAAAAAATTATTAATTAATTAATTTATAAATTATAATTTAAAACTAAAAAATGAGTATCCATACATATACAAAATAATTTTTATTTTAATTAATAATTAATAATTATAAATTTAAACTAAAGAATGGAAGTATCCATTGAAATATAAAGAATAATTAAAAAAATAAAAAGTTTATATTTTAAATAATGGTCTCCAAATATATAATAAAATATTTATGATACACTCATAAAAATCTATAAAAATAAGTTCATCATCAAATTATTTATTTTAAGCTCTTGTATCATCAATATTTACCATTTTGATATGCTCCCTCACATAGTTACTTATATTTGCAAGTAATCTCTCCCCTTTTTCAAATCAAAAACCTTAATAAATATTGAGACTTCTTAGAAATGACCATACATTATTTGAATGATGAATTTCATCATTACTATATGTTAATTTAACTAGTCTTTTATGTTGAATATTGAGATTTCTTAGAAATGACCATGGCATTATTTGAATGATGAATTTCATCATTACTATATGTTAATTTAACGATTCTTTTATGTTGAATAGATTGTGTTTAACATTTGTTTATTTCAATATTCATTATTAGTATAAAATTTTGTTAAAATTTTGTTAAGAGAAAAATGGTGATCATAACTTTTATATCTAAATAAGAAAATAAGTTTAATATCCAATCACTTTCATTGGAGAATCAATTTAATATGTAAATTTTACATCAAATCAATTGGCTACCATTGTGATCCAAGAGTATACTTAACCGTTTCGCAAGTTACCAAAGTAAGACTTAATACTCTGCTCACATGTTGTAGAGTAATATGTCATATTAAATTCATATTTAGTGTTTTCTTTTTCATGCCAATGCCTTCATAAAAAATTGAAAAGAAATAAGTCAATACTTGTATTTCCATATTTATTTTTGAGGAATAAAAATAAATTAGATTTTAACATTTGGAAATACAAAAAATTATGTTGAAATATATCTTTCTTATTTTTTCAAAAAGTTTCTCTTAAGTTTCACTTTACTATTAACATTTTGCTTTTGTCAAAAATTTGTGATTTTTAATTTTACTTCAACTAAGATAATTTAATCTTTACACCATAACCTGTAGCTATTTTGTAAATACATTTTAATCGCAAGATTTTGCAAATTCAATTCTAGATAGATTTTTCATCAATAATAGAATCAATAAATTGATCAACAATATATAGTCATCTCTATTAAATAAATGGAGAAATTCAAAATAAAAACCACTTCAAACACTTCTATCATCTCCTTCAATGATAATTTGCCCAGTTTCCCTAACAACCTACACACTTGCAAAACTCTAGTTAACAACTATTTCATAATTTATACCTTAAATGTGTTTTTAAACAATGATATTAATTATCACTAGGAAATTTCGGAATATAAATTAAAGGGCCTATCATTCTAATACTTTCTTCTTACCTTTAATACCGAAATAAATATAAATTTCTTACCAAGCAATTTCCAAATTATTTGTGTACTGAATATCAATTTATAACATAAATTCCCCTATTACCACATCCTCTTTCTTTTTATAGAGATACCCATTTCCTTACAGTACGAAGTCAAAACTCATAATATTACATTCTTCTTATCACCTTCACACTTAGTCATAAACTTATTACAAAGTAAACAAACACTTTGTATAGATGTCAATTTTTTCCCTAGAAATTTAGGTTCACATGGCCTTAAGGTAGTACATATTGTTATTCTCGCTCTTTGAAAGGTTATTATTTTTTAGATGGCATCATCTTAATACATAATAGTTAATTATGATACAAGTAACTTTTAAACAAATGTTTGTGTGAAATTCAAAATCTAAACACAATCACAATCCCAATTATAATTAAAGGTCGTAATCTAAACACAATTCAATTTCCTCTTTTCTAGGCACTCAAATTAACAAAGAGGGAAACCTATATTTCTGAATTGAAATCCAGTAAAAACCTTTTTGGATTGATTAAATTGTTGCATAATCTTGTTGTGCAAGGTATGTGAGGGTGCAAAATTTATTTCTATATAAATTTTATCTATCTATTATAGTGATAAACATGTCCTTCAACAAATCAACTCATTTTTCTAAAAGTGTTCTAGTGTAAAGTTTAGCCAACAATGGTGTGAAATCCAAGGTCATTTTTACTTAGTTTTTTAATTGTACACATTCCAATCTTAAATTCTTTGCTAGCAATACGGCCTTCAGTGTACCATTTGATAGTAATTCCAAACTATCAATGTAGTATTTTTCTATGATTGAATGATCTTCAACAAAGATATTGTGGTTTATATATCACAATGATATATCGCTCACTATAAATGATAAATTTGTAACATGTCTAATTAGTATCTCGTAATTACAACTAAAATTACATTTATACATGTTTTCCTACATAAAAATATAGTATATTCCTCCAGCATTGACCAACATAAATTTTGGGGTAATGATTATTTGTGATCAAATCACTTAAAATTTAATAGACTCTTGTCTTTTCTCCCAAATTTATTCTCTCAATTTTATATGGTAAAGAGGTTACAACATCAAGCAAGCCATTTAATTTTATGTATAAATGATTCATCATGATTAAAAAAATCTCTTACATTAACAATGAATATATATTGTCTTTAGCAATAAGTTTTCCTTATAATGGATATGATTTATATCATTTTTTTTTGCTACAAGTTTTAAAGATGCATTTTACCACACGTAAAAATCATAAAATGATAAGGTTGAAAACTTAAATATCTCTTCCTTGAAATACTTACCTTATGAGTCCTTCATGCAGCCTCATGTAATCATTCATGATTTCTAAAAGCTTCCTTCAACATAAGTTAAAACTTCATCCATGTCAAATACATATTCCACACTTTTAGTGAACAAACCAGATCAGTCAAAATTGATGTAGATCTATGTGAAGTACAAATTCTTCAATGACCCCAAAAATATGGATCACTATGAACACATAGATTGTCTTCACAACTATTAATATTTTTATCCATCTTTGTGTGTGTGTGTGTGTTAAACTTTTTATAAATCAAAACTTTCAAAACATGAAATTGTTGTGGTTAAAATGCTACTTAATTTGTTTTCATAATACTTCATATGGTTTAATTATTATATGTTTTAATTATTTTGATTACACATCTTTGATTGAGTTCCATTTGTGAAGTTATGTTTTAATTATTTTGATTACACATCTTTGATTGAGTTACATGTGTGAAGTTGTCGTTCCAAAATATAAAATCATAGTTAATGCAAAGAAATGTTTTAAATCCTAAATTTGGAAGTTGTACTTAAAATGTATGGGATTGTAGTTAATTCAAAATAAGTTTTTATTACTTAAAGATCTAGAACCAACCATGAAGAGTGAATAATTTCACACCATTGGTTAAAGTTTTATTGCCATGCTTTCCATGCTACCTTAGATATTTGTGACAATGCAAAATAATTCATTATCAAAGATAACATTAAATACATAGATTTAGATATTACTAGTGTAACCCCCAAAAATCACAAGGATGTGTCATCTATATTTATTTATTTAATCAACTTCATGTAGTTTATTTATCGCAAGTTACATTTAATTTCTAACAAGGACTAACCACAATTTAATTTATATACATAATATGGCATTGGTTGTGATAATTGATTAGACCAATTCGTTAACTTTTACACCAAGCTTGTCATAAAATTTTACACATTACCCTTTGACAAAGGCTTGGTCACAAGGCGTGAGATAGTTTGCCCTAAGAACAATCAAACAACTCAATCTCCTTGTTTAAACTTTCCTCCAAATGAAAATAGTGATCTCTATATGCTTTGTCTTCAAGTAGAAAACTAATATTTTTACCAGCTTCGATATTATTGTCTCAATGCATGGGCTTGATTCACTCTAATTGAGCCCCCACCCCACCATCCATACTACTTCATATGCAACTTTATGAAGTACCAAAGGATGATATCACAATTATACTACCTCTCACTAGTCATATAAAGAAGACCTAAATCCAAATCAAACACAATCCATGTGGTAAATTCCCTATCCTCTAGTAAGCATGCCCACTCTAATCTACAAAATCCTATTGAACTAAACTTGTCATCATTGGCAAGCCCCATATCAAAATCCAAAGCTCCTTTTACATACCTCAATATCTTGTTTGCAAAGTCTAAATGTATGACCTTCATAAACGTAATGACACTGAAAATAAAACAAACTACAAAAATCATCTTCAACAAAGCAATGTAAGATGAATCAAATTCCCTATACATTTTTCTATACAAGGTGTCATCTACCTTCCTAAGAATCAACACCTATTGATAATTACAACCATGTCCCAGTTGGTCTCACGAATGACTTGCTACTCATCATCATGAATCTATGCAACAATTGTCTTGCATAATTTACAAAAAAGATGAAGATGCTCTCATGTTTTCATGCTTCAAATTCTATGTACTAATGCAAAGGCCCTAAATATCATCTTAAAGTATTTTTCCATATCCGACGTTACCTCCTTAAGGTGAACAAATCTATAAGCTTAAAACATTATTCGAAATCAAATTGTGATTTACTAAAGTGACTATTCATTACTAATATAATTAGAGTGCATAGATTTGGGCATAGCCAAACATATCTACAAAAAGCACTTGGATGTGTCTTCACTCCTAATTAACTCAACCATGTTATAGTTTATTTGTTAATCTAATCTACATTTACTTTATAATAAAACACACTAACGTTATTTATAAAAATAAGTTACAATTAATCATTATATTCCATCAACTACTAGGACATTATGTGTGTACGTATTATGGACCCATACCCACCCCCATCTTTTTCGTAAGTCGGACATAGCTAAGCAACATCCATTGACATGAACTTTATATGGCGACACCTTTTGGTGTCCATGGAGGCACCCAAAAGTAAGTTTTAAGCATGACACTAAAAAATCATGGCTTATATGTGCATATAATTATAGACCAAGCACTCCTTAACTTAGACACCATTGACTGGGTTCCATTTCTATGGATTTTACTCAACACCTCTAAATGACTATGGGGGGCCTAAAGGTAGAGTTTGAAACTTATTATGCCATCAAATCATAACATGTGTATACATAATGCAAAAGCCCAAGTCCACAACATGTTCACCTTAAGGCCTACCAAATTTTTTGCCCAATGATCTTGGGACTAGCTATAAGGTGCAAGGGGTTTTATACCCTTGGTCAAGGTTCAATTCATGAGCTTCATCTAAGACCTTAAGGTAGTCAAGGTGGCACCTATAACAGATGATAGTTAGGGTGCCAAGAGGTGATGATTGACATGCACAAATTACAAACAAGCCCACCCCAACATTCTTCATAAGGAAAACACCATTGTTTTTTTAACAATAGGTAATCAGTAACTCATTAAATTGATTTGGGTTAGGCCCAAGATCTAACCAATTGGATGCCATTATAACCCAAGATTACATCCAATGGCTCGCAAGCCAAATATACCAATATCTTATGACTTAGCAATAGTCGAGAGATCTAGAGACATACCTACAAGGGGTGTCCCACTCCTAGAGGGAATCTACACTTTTAGCCTTCTCACAATGGGCATGAAGAGTATATCCAACTACCCACAAGCCAGGAATACCAATAACCATTCGAGCTATTGTTAAGAGAAACATTACACCAAAATTTAAACTATCGTTGAGAACATCCAGATGCAAAGATTGAAGTGTTGAAAATGGTTGTTAATGATTTCAAATGTTGTCCAAATCAAGGAGGATATTATATAGTTAAAAATTATATTTTGAGACCTTTCCAACGATATATGGCACATCTTCTAACTCATCACGGTTGGGGATAAATTAATTTTTGAAATATATATTAATTACCCTACAAAACACAAGCCAAACCTACTTGTGGGGGTCAAACACACTATATATAGGCATTGAGGAGGAGACATTTTGTTAGGCCCCTATACTACTAGTGTAACCCCTTATTGTTATTATTACAACCCCCTTATTATATTGATGTACCCATGTAGTGCCCATATTTGTACTATTGTGCCCCATAGAAGCCCACTATTTTTTATTATTGTGCCTTACATTATTATTGTTATGTCGGCTCTGATTATATTATGACCCCTTAGACTCCTCATATATGGAAAGGAGGTCTTTTCATTTGTATCATCCAAGAATTGTTCATTTTATGTAATGTAAAGGAGGTTTCCCCCTCGAAGAGGCTGAATTTTAAGGCGTTGATCTATCTTTTCTATCTTTTTCTTGAGTTGGTTTCATAACATTTGGTATCAGAGCTTTGAATTCTAGGTTTTCGCTGCTCAAAACAGGTCATCGTGGAATTTGCGCTATAGATTTTTTTGCGACGTTTTAGATGCTACAAAAAAAACCCATTTAAGAAGAAATCGCGTTGAACCTCGGGTCCAAATTTTAGAGCTTTTCGTGCAATATTTGCAGAGATATGATCTGAGGAAGTCAGTCTTTTTGCAGACTCCTGAATTATATTCCAAACAGGTGACCTGGGGAAAATAGTCATAACTTTTTTTTTGAGCATCAAATTGAAATTTCGTAAGAAGTTACAGAAAGAGGATGGACTGTAGTTTCCTGTGTATATTTTTCAGATCCTAAGGTCGAAACAGTGACACGTGGCACTTCATACAAGTTTGCTCTTCTGAAAGGTATATATTCAAGTCATCTTGGGAGATTGTGCATAACTCTTTCTTGGAGAATCTAAATTCGATCAGACTGGTGGCATTGGAAAGAGGACGCGCAGGGTTACTGTAGGTCGCAATTTCAGAACTGGAAGATCTGAAATTACAGAGATACATCAGAGGCAATATCAAGCTCCTACAAAGTGAAAAAAGATGCAAGAAGTGAAAGATCACATTGATAAAGAAGAAATGAATACAACCATATCTTATAATTCATTGGTCATAATTACCACTCCTCAAACTATCAAGATAGAAGGACATATCAAGAAGAAAAATGTTCAAGAAGTGAAAGATCAAATCGATCATCAAGAAATGAATCCGACCATATCTTGTAAAGGATTGGAAGAAATTACCACTCCTCAAACTCTAAAGATAGAAGGACATATCAAGAAGAAAAAGGTTCAAGTGGTGAAAGATCACATCGTGCATCAACAACAAGTTCTCCAAATTTTAAAAGATAATGCCACTTTGGTGCAAAATCGAATGAAACAACAGGTAGATAACCATCGTAGTGAAAAATGTTTTGATGTAGGAGATTGGGTATTTTTACTGCTACATCTCAAGCAAGCTATTTGTGAGAAGGAAATGTTGGCAATACTACATGCACTTAAAAAAAGGCGACCTTACCGAATGGGA
>APFE030647699.1:44047-77665 GCA_000404065.3 Pinus taeda
AACATTTATTTTGTTCTCATTATGAGTTTCCTTTACTACCCTTTCGCCATTAGTAAGCATTTCTTGTAGAAACTTTGTCAAATCTGTCTTCAAATCTTCCATGCCTGTCTTCAAATCTGTCTTCAAATTGTCCATCTTAGCTTCCACGCCATTCATCATAGCTTCTACGCCTTTCTTTAAACCATCCATCTTAGCTTCCATGCCTTTCTTTAAACCATCCATCTTAGCTTCTATGTCTTTCTTTAAACCATCCATCTTAGATTTTGTTACTTTTTGTGCGAGTGGCATTTGTTTCACTTGGTCTTGTAATTTTGATATATCATGTTGCATTTCTTCCTCTTATTCATGAGTCATACTAGAGCTTTCAAGTTGCTTACTAGGTGTTTCCATTTTTTTTCTTCGAGGCATCAATTACTGGTAATAATGCCTCACTATGCCCTTTGAATTCCTTCAAACTAATTTTTCAAACCAAGCTTATGCAAAAAAAATTAAAAAACTACACCTTTTTTTTCACTTTGTAGGATCTTGATATTGAATCTGATGTATTTCTGTAATTTTAGATCTCCAAGGTCTGAAATTTCTTCCTGTAGTAACCCTCTGAGTAATATTTCTAACTCTGCAAGTCTGATTAAGATTGGATTCTCCAATGAAGAGTTATGCCAAATCTCCCATGATAACCTGAGTATAGACTTGTTCAGTAGAGCAAACTTGTACGACATGCTGCAGGTCACTGTTTCAACCTTCGGATCTAAAAATGGTAACCAAAAAACTACAGTTCGTCCTCTTTCTGTAACTTCTTATGAAAATTCAATCTGATGCTCAAAGAGAAAGTTATGACGATTTTATCAAGGTGACCTATTTGAAATGTAATTCGGGGGTCTCCAAAAACCTTAACTTCCTCATATTATATCTCCGAAAATATAGCAAGACAGGATCTGAAATTCGGAGCTGCAGTTTAGACCGATTTCTTCTCAAATGGGTTTTTTTTTAGCTTTTGAAACTTTGTAGCAAAAGAGTTATAGCACAAATTCTACGATGACCTGTTTTAGATGAAATTTTGGAGCTCACAAAAGCCCTAACTTCCTCGGATCATATCTTCGAAAATATAGTGAAACAAGATATGAAATTTGGACCCGAGTTTTAGCGAGATTTCTTCTCAAATGGGTTTTTTTTAGCTTCTGAAACTCACAGAAAATAGTTATAGCAAAAATGCCACGATGACCTATTTGGAGCAGTAAAATCCTAGAATCCAAAGCTCTAATACCAAATGTTATGAAATCATCTCACAAAAAGACAGAAAAGATAGATCAACGCCTTAGAAATAAGCCTCTTCGAGAGGGCAACCTCCTTTACATTACACAAATGAAAAATTCTTGGATGATTCAAATGACAAAACCTCCTTTCTATATATAAGAGCCTAAGGCGTCACAATATAACCAAGCCGACCTAACAATAATAATATAAAGGCACAGAAATAACAATAGAGGGATACTATGGGGCACAATAATAAAAATATGGGGACAATAGGGGCACAACAATAACAATAAGGGATACAATGACAATATTAATGGGGGAATCACTAGTATTATAGGGACCTAACATACTCAGCTAAAGGGATTAGGGTCTCTTGTAGGTTGGTGCCTGTAACTTAAAAGTTATGCTGAAACACAAAAACTGATAGCTTGTAGGCTTGAATGTAAAAATACACACAGGTATTTGTAATAATTATTTATTAATATATATAATGTATAAGATGATGATAAGATGATACAATGAGACCCTGCTTTTAATACCCAGTAGGTGACCTTTCATGAATGGGCATGTCTTTTAGACGTGCCTATTCACTTAATTAATGACTTATTTAACCTAACCAATATTTATTTATTTTATTTTATTTTATTTTATTTTATTTATTGCAATGAATTATATATTCATAAGTACCTCTTCCTTCAGAAGCTTTGTCCTCAAACCTAATATTGTTGGCAGTGTCCTTCACCCATAATCTAGAAAGAAATTTTCCTTCACTTAATTTTATCACCCTGGCATAAGTAACTTGATGTCACTGCTCAACTTGTATAATAATTTTTATTTTAATTTTAAAGTCTAGTTTTTTTTTTTTACACTCAAATTTTATTTTATATTTTAATAATTATTATTATTAATTATATATTATATAATTATAGTTATTATATAATTTATATAGTTATAAACTAATATTTAATTCATCGGTTAATATGTGTAGCCAAAGGTTGCGACTTGGGAAATATGGCGGTTGACCCCTGAATTAAGTGTGCACGTTATGAACGAAATGGTGGGCAGAGAACTGCTTAGTGTTATTGTCGAGCAAAAAGGTAATGTCGTAATTAGGGTTTTTCCAATGTGTGAGACATAACCTGGTCGTATATGTCGAGCAGTGGCCCAATTTAAATAACAATTCTCTCCAACAAGACGGGGACTGCATCTTCTCACCGAAAAGAAGACGCTCCTCTTCCCACAAAATTTTCAAATGTTACGGTAGCTCTGGCAGTCCTTTTAATAAATGCTTAACAAGATACTGAGTCGAACGGGCATTGTTCGTGATGAAGGGATGTCCCAACAATTCCTCAGCAGACGGCCTCTTCATTGGGTCATATTGCAAGCACGACGAAACCATCTCCCGGAGCGACTTCAAGAATTTTTCACTAGTAAGCTTTGAAACGATGCCTTTCGTTAGGTTTGTAATGACTCACAGCAGCTGACTCCTAGAGTAAGGAGGTCGGCCCTGAGCTAGAGCAATGGAGGCAATGCCCAACAACCAAATGTCAGCTTTACAGTCATATCCTCCTAGTCCCGCCTTTCCACATAATATGATTTCTGGCGCCATCTAGAAGATGGTGCCCATCAGCGTGTGTCTCAGCATCTTGTCCCTGTCACCGGACTTGTATATACACGCCAATACGCCATAGTCATCAATAGTGAATGAATAGGTTACATTGTGGCCCTCTACAATCTCCATGGCCATGGCCTGTCGGATTCCAATATGGTCATTTGACAGAATCTGGGGTCGAAATACGTCGATGAGATGGAGAGAAATATTAATCTACCCTTGAAGAGGATTTGGCCCTGAAATGGACTCCTACTTTGCTGAAGACATGGATTTCAGAGATGATGCCAGGCTAATTGAACTTGTTTGGCTAATTGAATTCAAGCGAGTTTCGGTGCCTACAGTTTCAACTGAAGGTGGTGGTATTCCTGGAGCATTCCTCCCTTGTTCTATGGGCTTTACAGTATCTGTTGATTTCAACTGATTTTGAATCCCTGTCAAAAGATGGTGATCAAGATGGGGATCACATGGTTGAGAAGCATTTGTTGGAGAAACAAAATGATCCTTGCATAACTCTTATCCACTTACATATCCCATGGCTTCAAAGGACTCATCATTCCTTTTTTACTCTGCTTCCACAGCCATATCAAGATCACCTATACCAACACCTTCTAGCTTAAACTTGGTGTTGTAACTATTAATTGCCAGATTAAGCTGTGGTAATACAGTTTCCTCAACATCATGATTACAATTCTTTAAATCACCATTATCTAGATCGTCATCTTGACCTATATCAGCTTCACCAGAATAATTATCTAGATCATTTTCCTTATTATCGATTTTTGCATAACTGTCTTCAAAACATGTTGCAACTTCGGCACATGATTTTTCTAAATGTTGAAATACTTCTTGAATTTTATCAAAATTCTCCATGGATTCAAGACGTGAATGTAATGGCATATTTTGCAGCGAATTGCATTCAAAGGCCCGCATGATTATATCTGTGCCATGGCTCTGATACCACTGTAACATAAAAACTACGTTGAAGCACAAAAACTGATAGCTTCTAGGCTTGAATGTAAAAATACACATAGGTATTTGTAATAATTATTTATTAATATATATAAAATGTATAAGATGATGATAAGATGATACAATGAGGCCCTGCTTTTATACCCCAGCAGGTGACCTTTCGTGAATGGGCATGTCTTTTAGACGTGCCTATTCACTTAATTAATGACTTATTTAACCTAACCAATATTTAATTATGTTATTTTATTTATTTAATTGTTATGAATTATATTCATAACAGTGCCTACAAATTCGTTGGGTTCGTGCTCAACTAGGGGACTAAAATATCTTGTATTTTGGTGCCTACAAAAGTTGTAAGTTGGTACTCACTTTGTACAAGGATGTTTACAAAAGATTATAAAGAAAATTGTAAAGTATTTTTTTTATAAAATATTTGTTTATTATGGTTTATGTGAATCTAATGTGAAGGTGAAAATTTATTAACATTATTGAAACACTTATTCATCCCCCTCTCAGTGTTTCCAACAATTGGTATTAGAGTAAGTTCTTTCAGACATAGCCTAACAACTGAAAGGCAGTCCTCAGAAACACAAATGGCAACGTCAAGAAGGTGTGACTTCAAATGCCCGAAAGAAGTCTCCTCCATAGCCATGAATATGAAACATATTAAAGGTGATATGGAAAATCAAAAAGGACCATCAGACCCTGAAGAAGGCTACATCATTGAAATAAATTTAGAAAGAATGAACTAGATCAGAAAAGAGAATATAGTGTTGAAGGATAAAATGAACAAATTAAAGATTAAACAGAAAAAGAAAATGTTGATGGCATAGTAGACATCAAAACAGAACTTGGGGTTTCACTAAAATAAATAGTCAAGCTTGGAAAATAAAATATAAAGCTTATAGTGCAGTTACAAAATCTTGAAGAAAAGAATAATAACATTAACGAAACTAGAGTCAATTAAAGGAAAACGTTAAGGATTATCACAATCTAGAAGCAAAAGTTGATCAAAAACTAGAAGAGCAAGAGAAAAAATTGAAGAAGTCATCGCTTTTAAAATTCATCTAGAAGAAGCAAAGAGAACAAAGGAAGTGATAAAAATCCAGCGAAAAGAAAAAGAAGAAAAATGTCAAAGGCTTGAAGCAAAGAATGTCCCATTAATGAATGGAGTAGACAAGTTCAACAAGAACTTCAAAATTTCCCAAATGTTGGATGGCATTATCAGCAATCAAAGATTGACATACGACAAAATAGGTCTTGGTTATGTGGGCTAGACTTCAAACAAAGAAGATAAGCCTTAAGTCACCAAAAAATAAGACTGAAGAAAAGCTTGAAGGATATGCTCATATTTTTCAAAGCCCCAACAACTGTGGAGGTAAGGGAAAAAATCAAGATGGATTTGAAGGATTCATTACACCTATAAGCTATGTTGATACCCTCAAAAGGTCCCCACACAATACAAGAAGCAACCAGCAAAGAGTTGAATCGTCTAAAGGAAAAACAACTTCAGAATAGTTTCTTCATCGAGACAGTCCTCATCCAGGTATCAAAATATATTTCTCAATCATTGTTTCTCAGTATAAACTTTGGACATAAAGCAAGAGATTGTATAGCCTATGACAGGGATGATTATAAAGGCTCTTATCAAGCCTCTAAAAGAAAAATTGTAGGTTATCAAATCAGAGGTTCTAAAGGCTACAATAGCAGATATCATAATTCTTTCTCTCTTGTATTCAGGTACAGTACTGAATGCTACAAATGCCACAATGATTGGCATATGACATGTGACTGTTGAAGAAACAAGAGATGGTCTCCTAAACAAATCAAGAAAGAATATATTTCTACAAGGTATAAATAAGAATATATTAAGGTGTGAAGTAAACAAGAAGAGCCAAAGATGGAAAATTATGAACTAGCCTTGAATGCTCAAGTATCTGCTATCTAAGTTGGTTGTTGCTGCAATCTATTGCTATCAATGTGTCATCTATAAGAATCTACAATGGGAAATGTGGAGGTTTACATGAATGGATGTGTGGAGAGTGTGGAGAATTAAGAAGACAACTTTCCAAATGTTAGATATATGGATTCATCAGCAAATCAAGCACAATGTACATCGTGAGGCAGTAATAAGAGAAATTATTGCATCATAATTTGTAATGCATTCCAAGCAGCTTATCATAGGTATTTCTTGTCATTTTCCCTAGATGAGTGTTAGCATCAAGTTTGCACCTTTCCCTAAAGGGCCAAAGGCTATATTCATCAGTTCATTATGTAAAGTCATGGTTATGTAAAAGGCCTATAAAAAATTGTGTAGATTGTTATATAAGCCTAGGGCCATGTCTAATCAAGTCTTTTCACCTAACCCTAAGCTTATCCAATTTTTTTCACAACACAATCTACCTATCGCAAGCGTACAGTTGGCACTATGAAATATCTTCGTAGCGCTCAGCGAAAAAATTACAAAATAGGTTTTTGAGCTGCCAACCCCATCGTGGCAAGTGCCTAAGCATTTTTTCACGAAGCCCTATCCCTTTTCATCCATGATTTGACAGCTAGTTGCATTATAAAGCCTAAGAAAAGATTTTAAAATCAAACCCTAAAATTCCAAGTTTACCCTAAAACGGTAATTTCCAACAAACCCATAAATTTGTTTACAGTGTGCAGGAAAGTTCTAGAAGTGTTTGCAGTGTCTGGCCAAGAACATTCAAGATTGTAGAAGGATTTACAATGTTAAAATCTTTGCGAGATGGGTCGATCAGGGCATGTAAAGTGGTTTGAGCCCGATGGGATGTATTTTGAATTGTATCCAGAGATGTTAGCTATGTTCATAAATGCAGGATGGGAACCAGTGTTCTAGCACTTCAATGGACACAACCTAAGTTGGTGTCATGACTTCAGCTATTCTTTTGATGGCAGTGCGGTAAGAATTAGAACCCTGCAGTTCCCAGTTATAGAGGAATCCATTGCAAAGGCCACAAGTTTGCCCACTGAGGGTGAGAGATGGTTTAAGAAATAGAGATTGCAGAATGTGGACTTTAATTTTTTTCATGGTTTAAGAAACAGAGATTGCAGAATGTGGACTTGCATTTTTTCTTAAAGGAAGATTGTCAGAACCAAGACTAGAATGTAGGAGTCCTCCAAAATATGATGAATCATGAATGGTTTAATTCCCCCAAGATTGTACAACTCTTCTTCACCTGTGAAGGCAGGTATTCTAAAGCCCATTTTTATCATATGAGGTTTTTATGCCATTTAGCAGGTTTTAGTAAGATGAATTTGCCCTATTCTCTTCACCAAAGTTTGTTAAAGATGTGCATCAAAGCAAGAACCAGAACTGAGCTTCAACATCATATCATTTGTCGTCACGGTTGATAAAAATATTATATACTCATGAGTTAGCAAGTGGCGCAATTGAGACAGAGAAACATAAGACACTCTACACCTAGAAGACCAAAGAGAGGTCGAACTAAAGTTTTTGTTCAAACCCTAGCTCAGGAAACAAAGGGAGAGCCTAGACATATCCCTGTTGAAAAACATGTTGAAAACCTTGTAAAAGAACCAAAGGTTAGGGTCTATGAGAGGAGTACAAGACAACAAACGAAAATGTTAGAAGAAGAGGAGGCAAAATAGAGAACAACACAAAGTGAAAAAGGCAAATAGAAAATGGAAACAGAGGATGAAGAAGTTGAAACAGAGCCTAGGGTTTACTACAAAAACCTCATACTTGCGCTAAAAATAAACTAAGATTGAATTTCAATACTAAAATGAACCCTAAGCTGAAGGAAACAATGATTATTGGTGAAGAGGAAGAAATTTTGCAAGTTTCAAAGAGTAGAGAAAAGGCCACCAAATAGAGGAAAACATAGCAGGTTAACAAAAAGGGGAGAGAAACCCTAAAGGCTAATAAAATCATACATAAAGCTACCAGAAGGCTAACAACAAGCCAGGATAAGTTAGACCTCCTTGCTCAAGCTGCAAAAGCTACAGGGAAATGATCAGTTTACTTCATGGGGAATAGAAATATACAAAACCCTAATTTTGTTGAACAAACTGTAATCATACCTCAACGTTTTGACCTACTTTGTTTTAATCTTTTTTGGCAGTAAGTTATTTTCGATATGTTATGGTAATATATCAAAGGGATTTTGTGGCTAAGGGAGTGAAAAGAATACGAGTTAACATAAGGAAAAAGAGTCTTAAAAGGAGCAAGCAGTTACAAGGGAAGTTGCAAAGTTTCAACATTGTTTACAGGTTCATGCACCAATTTTGCTACCAAGAGGAAAGACGATTTGCAGTTCCATATATCTAGACTACAAGGGAGTGAGCAATTCTTGATCCTATAATACAGTGATGACTTGTCCTTGTTCCAAAAGAATAGCAGGAGACATGCACACCAATTCCACAATCTAATTTGACCAATGTTATGTGCCAAATAGAGATCTGAATAGCTAAGATGATAGGATTCTGATTATTTTTTGTGAATTAAAATTTCAGGTATTTTAAATGTTATGCAGTTTGTTGTAACATTATTTGGTTTTGATAAGTTAGTATATTAGTCAAAAACAATTTTAAAATGTTAAGTTAAGATATGGATGCAAAAGAAAGAAAAGTTAACAAGTTAGGCCAATTTAATGTTTTATAGGCATCCATATCAATAAAATGTTAAGTGTTAGCTGCCCTAAATAAAGAAGGCAAAAGAGAAATAAAATTTTAGGGAAGCAAAAAGAAAAGAATGGCTTCATTTCATATTTTATAAATGCACAGGCTGCTAGTCAAAATACGTCGCAAGTCATAAATCAAATGTAATCTTCATGTGCAGAAGAAAAAAGGCAAAGAGTAAGGATTTTGCTCTAAGGTTTTATATATCAATTAATTTTGGTATTAATCCCTATTCCCAAGTTTAAAGCCCCCAAATCATCCCTCTGCTCATATTATCCTCCACCTTCATATACCTAAGTTTTTATAACCCTTTCATAAATTGCAAATATCCCTCTATGCATTAAATAATTCTGTCGGCCCCACCAATTGTCCCATCCCATCATAATAATTCTCCGCCACATCGCACTCCATCTCTGCCCATCTCCCAAGATCTGACGGCCCACATGACATTTCGGCCCCCCTCCAAAAAGTTGTTTCCCTGACTATCGATACCATTCTCCTACTTGTTTTGCTCCCGCCACTCACCTTCCACCACGACATTTGCTCGTTAAATCCACCAATTACCTCCACTCCCTCCTAGATTAAGTCGTTCAACGATTAATTGGCTTAGTCGTTAATCCAACAGACCCGCGCCACCTCTAATGGAAAAACCAGATTGATTATATGAACCTCCCTTTCGCTTGTGAACAAGTTATTGAATTCATGCATTATCACTATTATCGATTTGTTACAGTTTTGTTGGACTAAAAATTCCACTATTTCTACCTACCAGTGACATTGCTTTCTCATTCTTTTTAGTATATTTCCTATGTTCTTGCCTCTAGTACCTAACTCCTCTTTATGTATTCAAGCCTCCAATCCAGTTTTCACTCCTGTCCTTAGTTTTATTCAAAGATGCCTCCAAAGGACAAATCCTCTGATCTATCCTCCCATAGATTTTCCTCACATACCTTTCGCTGGCAGAGACTTTAAAATCCATGAAACTCTTTGCGAATTGGACCTCTTTGAGATGTATTACTGGCTTGAGGACAAATACATTGACAAATCAGATGACATTTAGCTATGGGAGTCAAATTTACCCCACTATATTTTTCCTTGTACCCACAGCAACTCAAAGTTTGTTAGGAAGTGCCATGCATCTTATTTACCAACCCAAAGGGCCATCATTACCCCCAATTGAGAAATTCTCTTTACTATTACTCCTCAGGCCATAGACCATATGATGCAAGCCCCTGCAGTAGAGAATGCCACCCCTTTTCCTATGAAGCACTTGCTAAGTTATACCACAAATTAGACTTTGCCAAGAGGGCCCAAGCTCTTGAGTTGTTCTTGACACAAGATGCCTCATTGCCAAAGAAAAATCCTCCCTATCCCTCCTCTATTTTCCCTGAGAGAGCCAAAAAAATCATCACAGTTGTCTCCTACCTCCTTCGCTACTACTCAGATCAGTGGGTAGATGAGACCATCATAGGACTTCTGTCCATTTTCTCTACTTATTCTAAACCCTCCATTGTGTTTAACTTCATCCAATGTCTTGAAGAATCAATTAATTAGTGGCTTATCAAATTCCCAACTGAGGAGGTATTCAAGTATTCTTCTGTGTTAGTTTATATGTTCTTATACTTTCAGGGAGACAACATCAATCTTTCCTTACAAAAGTTGGATGCAAAAGGGAACCAGCAATCAGTGATCTTTTGGACTACTTTGGTGATGAAGGAACATAAGGAATATACATATAAACAGTTTACATAAATGTTTTTTCATCCAGCAATCAGTCTTCTGAGCAGCAGGATAGAACGAAGGATCAGTGAGGAAATCAGAAAGGTGTTGCAGCTATCAGACCAAGTTCAAATAGGGGATTCGTACCTCTACCAAAACTATACTGAATTGAGAATATTTGGATGTGAGGTTGCACCTTACAAGCTGCCTAAATTCCTCCCAATGAGGATTTTTTCCCTGGAGTACATAAGGCAGATGTTAAATATGGATGAAATCTACTTTGTTGTTGCCAAGGAGAAGTCCCAGTTTAAAATCAAAACACAGATTGGGCCTTTCATTTGTAACAAAAGAGTAGCAGGGGAAGAAGAAAACAAGCTACTAAAGGAAATGCAGTTCAGCTTAAGCTTTACCTAGTCATATGATCCATTAGGGATCATTTCTAAATTAAGAGTAGAAACCAAATCTACTCCTTATTTTCACACTACCAAACTAGAGATAGAGAAGTACAAAAATCAGCTAGAATGGGTTGAGAATACCCTACAAGAGGCAGAAAAGAAGTTGGTTTCATGCTCTACAGTACAAAATCCTACCATACAGGAGAAAACAACTAAGAGAAGCATGGAAGAAGTTAGCAGTTGAGTCCTCCACTGGCTATACACTGGGTCATGTTAAAGAAAGCATCTGGAATAATATCATTGAAGAAATAGATGAAATATGGCCATGTATCCAGATTATTTTTTAGCAAAAGGAATTGATGGAGAAAGCTAAGCAAACTATTTCTACTATGAATGCTCAATTGGGAGAAATGCTTGCTACAGCCAACAACATCATGAAGTTCTTCAATTCCAAAAACAGATAAGAGCTGGATTATCTAGGAGTGGCTGATAGAACAGAAACTATTCTTGAGGTAAAGAAATTTCTAACAAAGAAGAACTTGGTTGTACAGCTGACAAAGAAGTGTCACACTCTAGAGGTAGCAGTTAACAGGTTTTTCACTAGGATAGATGCATTGAATAAGAAAGGTATGCCTTCATTGTTTGTAATCACTGACAAATTAATGACTAGGGAAGATTACATGAAGAAGCTTCAAGACATTGCCAAGGATACATCTAAGTCTTCCAACATCAAAGGTTCTATGACAGGCATAGCTTTTTATGAAGCTATCAGCGACATAAGTTTTATTCAACATGAGATAAAACATATTTTTGCAGTAAAACCCACTTTTTCTCGATATACTGAGGTAGATGAAATCTACCGCAAGGTAACCAAGATTGCTATTCCAGATGAAGAACGATCAGATAAGTTATGTGAATTTCAGGATTAAAGGACAGGTCAGCTTCACTAGCACAGCACTCAAATAATGGCCACTCAGCAATTGTTCTCCTTCAAAGCAAGGCTAGATGTTTAGATTCATTCCTTTTGATCAAATTACTTCCTTTCTGTTAGTTCTAAGTTAATAATAGAATGTCGTGTCATTGAGGCATTAATTGGAATATTTTTGTAATTTTGCTTAAATACTTCATTTTTTCGAATAATTCAGGTTTGAACCCTTGAACTAGTTATCAAGCAGATTTGTACTAAGCTGGAGCATTTTTGAGATAATAAAAGATTCTGAATTTTCCTTATATGGTCTGCATCTCAGTGAGTTGTTTTCATCTTGGTTTTTTCATTATGTCTTCTTCATATAAATTAATTCTTTTATAGTCACCCAATTAAAAATTTAATTGAATATCAATTTCATTTTGAATCCTCTGTGAAGTTGTAATTTAAATAAGAGATTAATTTGCAAAACTATATGTTATTGTAAATTCCCTTTTGAACTTAAATTACACTAGACTTCTGCAATAGTTTAATTATATTCTGTTGATCAAGGAAACATTGTTTTCTTGATTTCTTCTTATAAATGATTAAATACTCAGTTTGAATACTAAATCAATTATACTTCTCCACGTTCTTCTTATCCATCCAACTAAAATCAAAATAACCATGTGCATGTAAAGAACAACCCTTTATTTTTTTGAAGATCTATCTAAGTTTAAAGCACATGTTTATAAAAAGTTCATTGGCCATCCAATCATTAAAATCAACAAAACATTATAGATGCTTTGGCATAACCAGTTGACCTTAGGTTATCTCAAAGGACAACATCAAATTAGCGTCGTTGCTGGGGAGCAAAGAATTGAAAGCTAAATTTTCCCAGGGGCAACAATTATCCCTTTCCTTTAAGGTGAATAAAGGATAAGGATATAGCTCAAAATTTGTCACCTATCGATTCCACTGGTCCAAGCTGGCTCCTTTTAAGCACACTAGATCATGTTCAAATTCTGAGATTGTTAACCCTCTACCAGACCCAGAAAGACTTATTAGTGGAGCCTCTTTAAGGAGAAGACATAGAACACCTTCTTCTTCTTTACCTTTACACCCTAAAGACATATCATTTGTAGATCCTTTTTCATTTGTATCATCCCATCCTGATTGGACTGAACAACCTCCTAGGCTTCTGAACTCATTTCTAGAGGAGTATATCTTCAATCAACATTTTTAATACAGCCACTTTGAGTCATATCAAGTCCCATCTATTCCTATCAAGTCACCTTCATCTGAGGAAAAATTGGGTTTACATTTACCTGAATTCAAGCCTCAAGATTTCATTACTCCAACTCCTTATTCTATTCCATCAACCTCTACTAATTTTGAAGAGACATTTTCTGTCTATTCGAATCCTTTGTTTGCTAATAAGGAATACTTTCCACCAGGAGTTCAAAAGTTGGTTATTAGGTTTATCAACTTTCCCATCTGACCCATACTTGGTTCTGTAAACCCATTTGCATCTAACAAGTTTGCGCCACTTTGGTAGAGGAACAAGATCCCATGTATCGTTTGCCAATAATGAACGATATTCTTCATTCAAAGTTGCGTCCCAATGTGGATGGCCTGAAGCTTCTGCAAAGGTGCCAGGATCATAATTTGCTTACACTTGAGCCAGTAAAGAAGAGGCTCTTTCAAACTGAGAACGGGTACGGCGCTGATCTGTAGGATCACCGGCAAGATCACCTGCTGCATCTCGAGTAGCTTGGACCCATTTTGGAAGTGAAGGAGCTGAAGGAAGATCCTGAGAAGGTGTTGGAGGATTGTCATCCTCACTTTCATCATCTGAAGAAGAAATATGTTCAAAGGTAGAAGAGATAGAGAGAGGTGGCACATGCGCCGAACTAGGCTCGTAGGCCGATTTATTTTCATCAAACTTTACATCTCTTCTAATGATAACATTTTTGGACTTAAATGGAATAAGTTTATATCCTTTGACATCTTCAGAATATCCAACAAAGATAATTTTTTCACTCTTAGGTTCTAAAGATTTATGTTTCTCATCTGGAATATGGGCCCATGCTTCACTTCCAAAAACACGAAAGTGACTCACATCTGGTTTAATTGAGCTCCATGCTTCTTCTGGAGTGATATTCTTTAAAGCCTTAGTAGGAGTGAAATTTAGTATGTAATTTTCACAGTTAATTGCTTCTGCCCAATATTTAAGACTAAGTTCTTTAGATTGAAGCATACAATTAGCCATTTCCTTTAAGGTGCGATTCTTCCTTTCAGCTACACCATTTTGTTGTGGAGTATATGAAACAGTATGTTGCATTTGGATTCCATGCTCAGTGCAAAAGTTGATGAAGTCGTTTTTAACATATTCTCCGCCATTATCAGATCTTAGCTTAAGAATTTGATGTCCAGATTGTTTTTCAACAAAGGCCTTAAATGCCAAGAATTTGTTAAATACTTCACTCTTGAGTTTTAAGAAGTATACCCAAGTGCATCTGGAGAAATCATCAATGAAAGTTAAGAAATACTTGTAGCCAGAGAAGGAAACAACTGGAAGTGGACCACATAAATCTCTATGCACAAGCTGTAAAGGGGTTGAGGTGTGCCAAGAGGCACGTTTTTCAAAACTGTCCCGATGATGTTTTTCGAGTACACATCCGGAACAAACACCATCTCTGCAAGATACCATTGGAAGACCGATCACCATATTTCCTTTACATAGATTCTGAAGGTAGCGATAGTTTAAGTGACCAAATCGCTCATGCCAAAGTTTGCTCACTTCATCATTATGAGCAGCAAATACTGAGGGAAGATTTGATGACCCAAAGTTGTGAAACTTATACAACCTTGTAGAATCGTCAACAATGCCAGTAGCTAAAATCTGTCTAGGATCCTTTAGGTCCTTAATTACAACATCGTGAGGTGAAAATTCAACGATTTTACCTTCACCTGAATGAGTTATCTGATATACAGATAGAAGGTTGCAGGATAAGGTTGGAACACATAATTCATCATTAAATTGACCATTGTCTATATGAACAGTTCCAGTCCCTACAACACTAAGAGATCTATCATCACCAACATATATATTTTTGGTGTTACAATCATTTAAAGAATAAAACATAGCTTTGTTTTTGGCCATGTGATAAGAAGCTCCAGAATCAATGAGCCACTCATGAGAATGAGAGGAAGAAGATACATTTAGTACATAGCCAGACTGAGATGCTTGACAACCACATGCAGAAAGTGCCATTCCTGAAGATGAAGTTGAAGTTGAAGAGTGCTCCAAATGGGTGTTATGCTTCTTCATTGCTGCTTCCAAGGCTTCCATCTTCTTAAAGCATTTGATTCTAAGTGGCCATCTCGATTACAAAAGTTGCAATGTCTATCAGTCTTCTTGCCTTTTTTTTTATTTGCCTTATCATTCTGGTGAAATGATTTTTCATTTTGAGGCTGAAATTTCTTAGGACCCTTGTTTGGTTAGGACCATTCTTTTTAGGATTGACTTCTTAGGATTCTTTGAGTTTGGTTGCTTTTGGGCGGTTAACGCTTTCTTGGAAGAGTTTCCAAGATTAAGAAGACCAAGGTGTAAGAGTTTTTCTTGTTCTCTTATTAAAGAATCACAAAAAGCATCAAAGGAAGGGGGCTTGTAGTCTTGTCCTTGAGAATGAAGGCTTCTCTTGTAGAATGGAAGGTGGAAACAAACACAGAGTAGGCTGGTCCCAACTTAGTAAGAATGAAATAGATAAGGTTACTATCTTCTTTCTTAACCTTAACACCTTCCAAGAGAAATCTAAGGGTTTTGAACTTGGACAAAAAATCTTCAATGCAAGAAAAATTATTGGGGTCCAATGTAAGCAACTCATTTTCAAGTTAATGGGCTCTAAGTTCATTTTTGATTCCAAAAACTTTAGTAAGTTGCTCCATTGCTTTATTAGGAGTATCAAGTTCTGCAATATGGAATCTAAGATCTGGAGAAATAGACATCCCTATCAACTCACGTGCTTGATCTTGCCTATTTTCCCATTTATCTGCCTTATCTTCATCTTTCGGTTTGGTTTCTTGGCCTGCGGCTATTCTGTAAAGACCTTTACTTCTAAGTAAATCCACAATGGAGGACCACCATTGGAAGTAGTTGGTGTTGTCAAGAATAAGTTGGCATGGACTTTCCATTTTAACAGAAACTGAAGATATATATGCTGAAATAAGTGTTCCAATGGAAAGATCTTGAAAAATTAGGCCGGTTAAAAAAAAACAGCTCTGAAAACAGCTTCCGGATGAAGAAGTTATGGATTTTTGAAGAAACATTGATGAAGGCGCCGATGAAGTGCGGGAATGAAAAAAAACGCCCTCTTTCCAACAAAAATGAGACTTGAACTCAAGACCTCTACTCTCATAAATTAGCTTTGAACCAAGTGAGCTAAACAAAAAGTTTGAGAGAGAGAGAGAGAGGGGAGGGGGGGGAGGCCTTTGTTCTTTTTTGTCACTGAAGCTTTGGGTTGCGTGCTTGCTTGAGAAAGCTCTTTTTTCCCTACAAAAAAAAAACACAAAACCAAACACAGACATACAAAAAAACAAACCTTACGGCTTAAAGTTAGCTTTACTCGGAAACTAAATATTTTCCTCAATGTTTCTGATTTTTTGAGATCACACTAAGGCGTAGCAGAAAAGAGCATACGCATGAGAAAAATCCTTCCTCTCTGTTTCTGATTTACCCAGATCGCACAGAGTCATAGGGCAAAGAGCATACGCAGAAATGAAAGGTATAGATCCAGTAATAAAAAAGGAGGTAAATAAACCGAAATAATAAACAGAGAGAAAATAACTAGAAACTGCAAATAAACACTATATACCTCCAGATCTTAAAAATGACGTAGCTAGGGCTACCAGAAACCTTTTCGTGTGAAACAAAAGGGGTTCCTCATTGGAACAGATGCTCCTAACACAACAGAGTAGTCCTCTTAGCCTAAAAGCAGTAAAAAATAACAGATCTAGGAAATGGCAGTCGAATGTAGTTCTACCGGCTTCAGATTTGGATCACCAACAGACGCGGCCCTCAAATAGCTCTGATACCATGTAGGAATTTACAGGGTAAGTTCCTCAGATAGAACACCAAAGGACACCACCCACAAACATATCATAGATCAATACACTAGTATTTTTGACGTGGCTAAAACCCTCAAAGAGGGAAACAGTCCACGGCCTGAGCCAACGCAACCACTTCAGCCAATTTACTAATAAAAGAATGAAATTTTACATAAGCTTCTCTCGTGAAAAGTTAACCTACAAATGACCCTCCATGCTCTTTAAATAGAGATCATGGACCAATCGGGTGTTAAGCCACAGATCAAGTGTTGGTAATACCGAGGAGAGAATGAACCGTCGGATCACTACATATCGTGACCACCAGATTGTAAGTTACAAAAGTACATAGTAAAGAAACACACTTTACCTAACTCTATACTAGACCAAGTTATACTTAACTATTTCCTACGTGTCGGAATATCCTAACACTTTCCATTTCCAAAAATTGAAAATTTTTCTTCATCCTCGCCCTTAGAGGAGGTCCCATCTATGGTATTTTACCTTATTTCCTCCTGTACTAAATTAGACCACAAGTGTTCCCAATGTAGTAGTTTCTCCCTCTTGTTCACTGAATCTTCATAGTTATGCTAGCTCTTGGGAATGCTAAGAAGGGATAGGCTTACCAATTCATCCTCTAAAATAGTAACACCAACTCTTGCATGCTCATCACGAACTTGTGCGAACTTGTCTAGTTAGTGCAAGATAGTGTCATTCTTCTGCATCTTGATAATTCGAAGTTTATCGTTGAGTGCCAACTTCTTGTGGTCACTACTATTTTGGAATAGATTTTTCATTGCTTGCCACATTGCATAAGGAGTTCTTTCCCATGGAGATTGGTGACAATGTGGTCTCGTACTCCCTCCAATATTATTATGCTCACCTTGGCTACATCTTTCTTCCACTAAGTAAGGTTCTGGGCATTAGATTTTGTTGGTTTTGCAACATCTCTCTTGATGTATTCTAGGAATCCATTGTCATCCAATACCACTTCCATGCGATAAAATTAGAGTTGCCTTCCAAGGAATACTCTAGCCTCAGTCCGTTGAAGGCCATCTTCTTAGCCTTGAAGATATCCTACTACACTAAACTGCAAATCTAAACCTCCTCAGAAACAACTTCGAAATTCCTTCTCTAATGTGAATCCTTCTCTAATACCATGAATATTTTATGGTGTATATTTTCAACTTCTCATGAATTTTTAATCAAAATCACAAGACACAAACCTACTCTATTGCTCTCTAGAATTCAATTCACAATTTATAACATGAATCACAAACATGCAATGAAAAATAACACACATGCACATATTATTTTTCTCGGGAAAGCAATCTGCTAAAAAACCCCTATGTCTGCTTGCATTAATATGATGAATAGAGATGTATTACAATTTATTTTCTCAACTAAGCAAAAAATTGCAAGTGAATAACCTATCTCTCTGCTTACTGAGAATCTCTGAACCAGACTTAGTCAATTTTTTCTTCTGCTTGAGCCCCTATTTCCTTGCATAATTCTTGAGAAATAAGGCCCCTATTATTTAGGAATTTCTCCAAAATGGATTGCACAATTCCCAAGGTTGGTCATTTGATTGCATGCAACACTTGTACACTCAATACTAGTCTACAATTGATGTTACACCTACTTGGAATCTCTATCATAACTGGGAAAATCGAATTATCTACATGCACTAGCTATTTTGGGTTGATTGATCAGTTAAATGGAATATCACTGAGTTTGATTGAAGTTCCACTGCACAACTAATCTTCTAGTCATTCCTCCAATAGTTGGAACTAGTTTAACTGAAAAAAACTTGAGATAATTGACTTTGATTGCTACAAATTAGAAATCACAGATGCTTAACTAAATTCTAACTCCTCCAACACTAATTTACTGAGTAAATTGGGTGATACAAGCCATGTCACACAAGTTAACTGCATCTAAGTTATCTACTGATGTGGAAATTCAAATTTTCTCAATTTAATCAAGACAAAATCAAATCGAGAATTCATTTCTTTATTTTTTGACAGCTCACGACAACAAGTGTCTAGTTTTTCAGAAATGCATTGGCCGAGATAAGAATTCAACTTCTCCATTGCAGCTTATCACTTTATAACAACCATTCCAACAATGGGGCTTAGATGTTATCAGTGAGATATTTTCGCACTCATCGAAGCAACACTGTTATATTCTCACTGCTACAAATTACTTCATGAGATGGATAAAATCGGTTCCTCTCAAGTAAGTGAATGATTAGGAAGTCATCAACTTCCTCAAGAAAAATATTGTCGCTAGGTTTGACATTATGAATTCACTTTTTTTTAATAATGCAACGTATTTCTCATCTCTTAAACTTTATGAATTTTCATTGGAAAATGGCATCGTATTGAAACATTCATCTAACTATTATCGATAGGTAAAAGGTCTTGGTGAGTAAACTAATAAGAAATTAATTTTCATCATCAAAAAGACCATCTTCTCTAAACAAAGGAACTGACACACTGCTTTGGTGAATGCTCTATGGGTTGACCATGTCACACCTAAACCTTCTTTGGATACCTCTCCTTACTCTTTGGTGTATGGAAAAGAAGCCATCCTACCTTTGAATATTTACCTGCCTTCCCTTCAAATCTCACAAGAATATTAGGGTAATCCTTGTCTCTTTGTTCAGGGTAGGATAAACACTCTTTTGAAGTTACAAGAAGAAAGGAGGAAAGCGAAAGAAAAACTAACTCTTCATTAGAACCATATCAAGAGATGGTTTAACAAGAAGTCTATGGGGAATAAGGAATTATGTGTGGCTGACTTGGTATTGAAGTGGGACAAAGCCCACGAAGATAAGGGGAAACACATTAAGTTCTAGTTCCTGTGGATCAAACCATTTGTTGTTTGTGAGAAGCTTGGCCATCACACCTATTGTCTCCAATATTTGGACAGGAAGACTGACTCTCTTCCTGTAAATGGATAAGATTTAAAAAATATTTTCAATGACAGTCTAGGGTTGTGCCCTATCCTATGTAGATAGTTTGTTATTTTTGTTTGTTTGTTTGTCATGTTCATTCTTTTTAGTTTTTATTTTTGTTCATGTGAATAAGCTTTGTGTGCAAGTGTGTTTCTAGTTCCAATGTATGTGGCAGAATTGAAAAGGGCTTTGTGACACCACAACATTTGGCTAACCTTTAGTCCTTCTCCTTCGTCTTGGTTCATACCTTTTGGTTGATGATGTTTTGATGGAAAATATGATCGTCGTGTAAAGAGATATTTGTGTGAACCCATGACACCCTATTTATTCTAGGAGCCTTGTTTCTATGCTTGGTTCTTTATGTTTGGGTATTTTCTACGCTAATCCAATCAAGTAAAGAAGGTTAAGGGGAAATTATTAATGAGAAAACTCAAAATCAAAGGTTTTATATATGCTTATCTGAAGGAACAAACTCTTCTACTCTCAATAAGTTAGGATACCTCTTCCACCCCATGAAATAAATAAGTGTCGAAGCACAGTCCTATTAAAATAATTAAATAAAGGGTGAAATGAGAGAAAGGCTTCATGCGCAAGGAGGTGAATCAAGTAACTTCACCAAGGTACTGTCCAGGCTCATTGGCATTGAAGCAATTCTTGTGTTCCTGAAGTGAATCCATCGAAGTACTTTCTGGGCCTACTGGTAGCGGAGTAACACTGGAGATGAAAACTCATACTTGGAATATCTTAAGCTTGTGAATCACATTACCTTCTCTTGAATCAAAACATTGCAATATGGTTGACCATATGATTTTTTTCAATCGAGAAAGAGATGAAGGGGAGTGTATCTATAACTCGGTTAAGTGGGGAATCCAAAGTATAATGTACGATGAATCAATACTTCCTAAAGAACTAGACCCTACACAGAAGATTAGACCAAGGATGGAATTCAACCAGTGCGTTGCCAAGTGTTATTGTTTCTATAACACCCTCCAAAAATTTTGGCCTACATCCAAATTTTGGATCCTACTTTTACTTTGTGTGCTATCTGTTGGATACCTATACCAATAGGTTTCATATTTCATGATTGGCAAATTCAAATGCCAAATATGCTCTGCTTTGCTGGTACAAAGATCCCATATTTTCAAGGAAAGGCAAGGTGTGTACATGCCTTCAGTCTATTAAATTTTGATGGATGGTCCACAGTCTAATTGATCATGCCATGTTTCAATTTTCTTATTGTAGAATAGAGAAAGAAATCTGTCCAAACTGTTTAATCTTGGCAGATCAGTAGTTAGGCAGAGAAGCTAAGGTTCCCAACTGCTTAATCTGGGCCTTGGAAGAAATAAGGGTAGTGCTAGATAGGAAATCAAAGGAAAAAGCCAGTGGAAAAGAAAAGGCACATAAGGGTTTGCAAGTCCAAGGGCATCCTCCAAGAAGAAACAAAAAATGCTAGGCAAATAGTTGGGTAGGTAGATGGGGTTGCAGAAGTGGTGCTCTTTTCAAAACTGCATCATGCTGGTCAATGCAAGGAAAGCAACACAATGGAGCATGTCTAACTTCCCCTTTCCCTTCATTTATCACTCATTACTAACATCCCTTCACCAGTTGTGTTTATGAAAGAAATTCAAGGTTTTATGTTGGTTCTTGATTCCTAAGAGCCACATTTCTTGTGAAAAATTCTTTTCATTTTGATCTACTCCCTAAACTAAGTTGTTTTCAAGAAAACTTAGTAATTTTACTCCTCATTCACCTTCTCCCTCCGTATTAACCTCTAACTTTATTATCTAACTCCCTATGTTACCCTTTCCCTACTATTATAACACCATGGTGTATAAACCCTAAGCATTCTATAAATATTCCCTCCTTGGCACTATAGCCATAAGATTCACTACCAGGGAATCAAATTGACATCTGGTCAGTCTGAGAACCCAAGCCTAACCTCTCTTCATCCCTCAGTAACTCATTTATTTAGCCAACCCTTCACTTTGCCTAAGAAACCTTGAAAAAACCCTTTTTCACCCTTAGACCTGCTCAAAAATGCAAAATACATGGAAAAAGCCACTTTATCCGCCTTATCCTAAGGTCGGGACCCATTTGTGCTTTTTACGAAATTATATCAAAACCCACTTAGCCTAAGTTTTGAAACCAATCCACGATTTTGCAAAATTTCATTAAAAACCATAGCTGTCTGCCTTATCCCAAAGTTTTGGCCGTGTGCGATTTAAATAAGAAATACATTAGAAACTATGAAAAATCATTAACATTTCTAAGGGCCCCGCCGGGCACAAATCCCAAGGAAAACAATATTTTAATACCCGCCCGACGCCGTATCATCCGCACAGATCTATGGCCCGTCGACCGTCCGATCAAGCCCTTTTTATCCGATGGTTGACGTGGATATCGGACCGGCCCCGACGTCTGAAGGATATCGTCCGATATCTGTCAGATGCTGACGTTAGGCCGGGTCCACGCGTCACCCCCAAATCGCATCGGAGCCCCCTCTAACAGATTCCTTTTTGTAGCAAAAGCGGTGCGATGCGATACCGCCATGGTTTCCGGTTTTCCACCAATCTGCCTGCCTGCGTCAGCGCCGCGTCACTACCTGCATCAACGCCGCGTCCGCAACCCCCGTCCACCATTGCTCCACCTGTCTGCCACCTCACCACCCCCGTGGACTAGTCATAGGCCGCCACGTCACTTGATGATGTCATGCTGATGTCATCTGACCCTGACCCACCTGGTGACGTCATGCTGACGTCATCCAAAAAAGGCGCGAATGTCCCAAAAAAGCCATATTTTGTCAATTTTCGCATTCTTTTTGCACTTTTGCAAAAAACTATTCTTGCGCCCTCTGCATGCATTTTACGACCAATTGCACCAACCTGCTCAAATCGACCAGAAGACCTTCAGTGCGCCTACCCACCTGCATTGGTGACCCGGCCCATTGATTTACCAGGTATTTCTCCCTGCAAGTCTTCTCTAAAGCCTGGTTTTTGTCTGTAATAACTAAAAACTCACTTAAGGCACTATAAACGCATAATTCACCGGTGAATTCTCTGCACCCAGCTCCCACTTGAAAATTTAACGGTCGAAATTCATTAGCCGAGCCTATTTTAACACAACCTTCATTGAAAACCTACATTTTCGTTCGCGCAGTCGTGAACAGAAACCCGGAACCTACATTTAATTATTGAGAAAGGTCTGTTAAAGACAAAGATTTGCCTTCTCAAGTGACTGAAACAGTATTTCAACTGCTGCAAACTCACCCTGTTACCCTTCATTTCTCAAATCACCTCTTCACTCAGGCAGTGCTCTTTTTCTATTGCCCAGTCTAAGAAACAACATTCTTCATACAAAACAGAGTCCAAGTAACCATGGAGACTCCAGTTGCACCGGTGGCCCTCAATGTTGCTCCCTTAAATGCCCCTCAGAGATAATTGGAGTGGCAGGATTTGGCAGACTTAGATTACCAAATCTCAGAGGACTTTTCATCACAAAGCAAGTTCCGCCTCCACCTGCTAAATGAGCTTAAGGCCAAACCGGATGGGATAGACATATTAGGCATTTGGGATTCCTTCCTCCCAATTTTCAGGCTCCCTCAGGTCAACCAATTCCCTGACCTGATTCATCTGTGTGCTGTATGCTATGATCCTACTCAAAGAGCTGTTCTTGACCCTTCAGGCTCAGTGGTATTCTACATGACCCCTGAGGCCATTAGAGAGATGCTGCAGTTCAAGACTCAGAAGAAATTGGTTCCCTTGTCTTTATTCGATCTGATAAACCAAGGAGCTAAGACGCTGATAGATGCTCAGATCACAAAGTTGAACCAATTTTTCATTAAAAACTCTGACACTGTGCTGTACCCTCCTATTTTTGCTGGTTACCTCAATCAATTGGGTGTAGATCTTGCAGATATGATCAGTTCCATCTTGGGGTACAAATCAGTTGAATTTATTGATGAAACTGTACTGGTGATGATGACTATGTTTTCCCCTGGCAAAACTCCAATCTATTATGATTATGCCACTTACATATCAGATAAGATGCATGAGCAATTTTTGAACCTGTCAAGAGAGAAGGTGTTCAAATACACCTCCTACATCTACCACTTGATTTTATATTATCAGCATGAGAAATTCTCATTCGTTGTCAAGAGAATGGATGCACAAGGCAATCCAAGGTCTATAGTGTACTGGAGCTCAGTGTTTCATTGCAGAACCTACTCTCCGTACACTTACTATGAATTTATAGACCTCTTCATTCACCCAGCCATGTCCTTGTTCCTAAGCTCGCCTCCTCCAAGACTGACTGATGAGATGCAGAGAATCCTGCAGTTATCCAAGTGTACACATTGGGGATTGGTATTTTTACCAAAATACACCGTAATCAGAATATATGGTTGTGAGTTACCCCCATACAGATTGCCCAAATATGTGCCCATGAGACTATTTGCCCTTGAATACTTCAGGCAATTTGGGAATGCTGATATGATACACTTCTCAGGAAAGGGCAAGAAGGCACAGCTGAAGGTAAAAAATCAATTGGGCCACCTTGTGCTGAACAAAAGGGAGGAAGGCTGGAAAGAAGCTGATAGAAAGCTAGAATGCCTTGGCCTGAAGACTAGTTTCCTCTGGAAACCCTATGACCCCAATCACTCCATATCATTCAGAAGGGTCAAATATAGCCTCTCTAGTTATGACCATGTAAGTTTGCCTCACATTGAAAAATATGCAAATCAACCAAAATGGAAAAGGGGCACACTGGAGGAACCTGTCACACAAGAAGAACTGAATGAGAGAGCAAGAAGACATCTTCTGAAATTGGCTGACTTGGAACTTCTTGCACAGATATTCTCTCTGCCAAAGCCTCAAGCAGGTGCAGCTGCCTCATCCTCCACAACACATCAGGAGGCAGTCCAAAACACAAGTCAAGCTCCCAGCAAAGGCAAGGAAAAAGAAATGGAGCAACAGGTACAGCAGGCACAGGTTCAACAACCCCAACAGGTACCACAACCACAAAAGGAGCAGCCAAGGCAGGGGGAACAGACAGCAGAGGCCCCAATGGCCACACAGCAGCAGCTAACACAAATGGCACCTCCCAGGCAAGATTCAAGGATTGATTCTTCTGTCCTCCAAACCCCACAAAGAGAGGACGTGAACAGGAAAAGAGACATAGAGACTCCCCTTACTGCCTCACCAACTCAAGGGGAGAAGAGGCAAAGGTTAAACCCTTTCTCTGAAGAATAAATGCCAATGGGGCAGACTTCAGGTACAGGCCTGCCCAGCATGGAGGCCTCAGCCAGCTCCTTCCAACAAGAGCAAGAAAGGGCAGCAGGAGGAGAAGTTAGCTCCTCAGGCCAACAAAGGGAAGGCGAGAAGAGCATCAAGCAGCAATTTAAGGACATCAAAAAGAGAAATGAACCCTTAAGGCTGCAATTATATAATCATCTATTAAAAATGGCTCCCACGAACCAGCAAAGACTCATGTCTGCATATGATGCACATGAGGGTAAAATGATTATGAGCCATTTTATACCAGCAGTGCAGCAACCACAGTCAGCTGTAGATTATATCAGGACCAACCTTGAGGTCCTGTCCAAGGACATCCACCCAATGGATCAAATCGAACTACACAAACAAACGGGTGACATGGTATATGCCACCTTGGCAGATAAAACCTTGGTGAACTATAGGTTGCAAAATAGCCTAAATAACACCACTGCACAACTTGAGCTGGAAAGGGCTTCCTCTCAAGCAAAAGACAGCAGGATCAAAGCTCTAGAGGAAATCATAATAGAGCTTGGACATGATCCTAAAGATGTCAAGGCAGTGCAGGAGATTCTGAAGCTGAGGGATGCTGATATGGCAGCATTGAGAAAAATGATAAAGATCCCAGCAACTCTTCATCCTCAAACAGAAGAGATTGCCCAGCTCAGACAAGATAAGGATGCAGCTGCTATGTTGATTACATTATATAAAGAGCTCATCCACACTCAAGAGAGGCTGTAGGAAACAGAGGCCACCCTTCAGACAGCATTGCAGCAAAAGGAGGCAGGGCAAACTTCACAAGATCCTCCAGAAACAGTTAATCTGGAGGAAGCTCCTCAAACCACTACTCCTCCCAGTGAGCAGACACAACAGGCAGCACCATCCATCTCAGCACCAACAACAGAGCAGGCTGAAAGCCTTGACATGCAAAAGCTGAGAACTGAGATTCAAGCCTTGGAGGCTCAAATGTTAGAGTTAAATCAGGCCAAAGACACTCTGGCTAAAATCAATGAGAAATATGACAAATCCAAGCAGAATGTGGCCGAAAGAGAAAGATAGGTCAAGGCTCTCAAAAAGAGAATAACTGAGCTAGAAAAAGAGCTCACATTGGACAAGGTGACATCTGAACTCAAGAGGATCCTGTGGGGCAATATTGGCCAGTCCATCACAGACCAGTGGGAGTACATTGAGGCCATCCATGAGAAAATAACTCTCATTGGAAAAGCACACAGAGAGATCCAACGGGCAAGGGCATCTCTAGGCAACATGCCTGAGATTGCCACCAAAATGATAAATGTGCTGAACTATAGGACAAGCGCCCAGCTGATCAAAATGGGAATTGGCAACAGGACTGAGACCATATCAATGATCAAAAGGGTCCTAACATTAAGAAACCTGGTTCAGACCATGGAAAGAAGAACCCGGGATATGCAAGCAGATGTCAACAAATTCTAGGACAGGTTCATGGAATTGCAAAACAGGGGTCTTCCTAGCTTGCTGGAGCCATCAGGAAGGCTGCTCTCACATGAAAAATATGCCAAGAGAGTCAACACTTTTGCTGCCAATCAGATTTCAGAAACAGCAAGTACATCAGCAGAAGCAGGGCCAGCAACAGGATAGATCCTCTTCAACAGAGTGGAGAGTTTATTTTTTATTATGAATGAAATTACACACTTGTTTGATGAGCCTCCCCATTTTTACAAGTATACAGAGGCAGACGAGACCATGGGGTCAATTTTGAGGCATCAATTTCCTACACAGGATGTGTGGAATAATTTAATAGAATTACTGTTAAATCAAAGCCAGTAATTATGTTTTCCTTTTTTGAAATAGTTAAATTTTCATACACAGGAAGATAGACACATCAGCAGGTATGCAGAAAAGGCTGAGCCAACTCAGCACAAATATTCAGCCACCACAGCAGCACTGGCAGTCACAGGTGATAGGGCTGAGAAGCTATAGGAGGACAGAGCTGCACAGACACGTCATTCAGCAGTTATAACAAAGCGCTCAACCGACTCAGTGAGCTCCAAAGGTCAAAATTTTCTGACAGGAGTAAAGAGCACTCATGTTGTATTAAAAGATTGTAATAACTTCTTATCTACTACTCCTGTACGAGTTAAAAAAGATATTTATCTCTCAGATGACTCAGTGCCTGAGATATTTTGTATGAGATTGCTATATATTCCCCCTTGCATTTGTTAGCAGGGGTTAGACATTGGATGTAAGAGATTGTTCATATCTATTATGTTTTTCTTTCATTGTAACTCTCAGAGAAGTAATACAAAGGATGATGGAATTTCCAAAGCTCTGTGTTGCTTGATGTTTTGCTGGTGTTTAGCTGAAAGTTGCAGGATTCTTGCATATCTCATGGCACAATAAGTTTCTCTTGTAACTCTTTGTTATGTGTTTGTTATCTTTCATATCTCTTTCATGTTTCCTATGTTTAAACAGTTAATAGCAAGGAAAAAGTAATAGTTCCAAGATTTAATCACAGATTACCCTGACCTAAATCTAAGCTATTTTGAATGTCTTTTCTTCAGTTATAGTAATGAAAGCGTAATTCTTAATTGCTACCCTTTCACACTATATCATCACAGTGATTATTGTTTCAGGAATTCAAGTTTTTCCTGAGGATATCCCTTTTCTCACACCCAGCTTAGGGAAGTTCCTTAATTTTTCTTCACGGTTGTTGCCCATTATCACAATTTAAGTTTGTTTCAGAAGTACTTATGGCCCTGTAACTCCAGCTGCATCAAACTCAGGATTTCAAGAAACCAACAGCCACAGACTCCATTTCCCAATGGACTAATTTTACCTGCAGAACTACATTTCAAAGCTTTCAGAAAACATCCTCCCAACCAAACATAAACCAAAAAACCTTCGCTTCATAACTAGCCTAAAGTCTCCCTAGAACAGAGACAAACCTTAAAGAGAGAGCCCTCTCTGATTACAGCTGGGCTAGACGCTGTAGTCCAAAGATTGGTTAGTGGTTACCCTGGCCGTATTCCCTTGGGAGTCATGGGGAACAACCTGGGTGTTAACACTATCATTGCAAGTATTAAGATTCATTACATTTGTTTTCTCTAAGTGTTCCAGTCCCGTTTCGAAGAAACATAAAGTGTCATCTTTTAGCATGGAAAGTGTCGCATATCACATAAAAATAGTGATGGTTAATTTAAAGGGGTAACTTTGGTATCATTGAGTCTTACTTATCATCTAGATATGTATTATACTCATTCCCAATGTTTCAATCATGTTGCACAAGTGTTGTCACTATCGTCGTAAAGTGTACCTATAGTGTCATACTTGGGGAAAGTTGTCACATTGTCGCCGCATTGAGAGGATTATGTTGTTCATGTGTTTTGAGTTATCAATGTTGTGTTGTCAATTGTTCTAATTTTGTGATCATGCCTTGGTTTTGTACCTGTTCATTTTTTATTCACTAATTCTGCACTTAGCCAAATATGGAAAAGTGCCTTCCCGAGAAACTTGACCTCACTTAACATTCCTGAACTAAGAACTTCCTAGTCTCAACCCTCAATCTTAGACCTTGCCTCTTGGAACTACACAATGCACAATTATTTCCTTCCAGAAGTTCACACTGCATAGTCTCAGTGCTCAGCCTTGACCTTTGAGCTCCAAAACTGCACAACCTTACTTTCCAGTCACCTTCTTCTACGCACTGCATAGTCTCAAGAAAAATGTCTCTAGCCAGACTCCTTGAACTGCACAACTACACAAGCCCTAGGCCTTTGTCCCTCTAGAACCACACAAGGGGAAACCTCAAGCCTCAAGCATGAAGTCTGCCTCCTTGATCCTGTCAACTAAATAGTTGCACTTCCCTGGCCTGTATGAACTGTGCACTGTGAAGTTTCAATGATTAGTCCTAGACCCTGACCTCCTAAGTTGCATAACTATGTAATGTTTGAGCCAATTTCTCAACCAACCACCCAGTTCCAACTCAGTCAATGGTTGTCTTGAAGCATGTTAGACTAGGGGTTTATTGGGCTGATGTTGTCTTTTCAGGAATGGACTTCAGTTGTATGTATTTTATCATGTTATGATAGGATGATGACGAAGGAGATGAAGAAGGAGACCATGCTAGAAGACACCTTTGTAGCTGCAAAGTCAAGTTGATCAATCAAGAAAAGACAAAGGGACACCAGATTGTGATACCAATTGTAGATCAAGATCATATTGAAGACTCCCTACTTTCATGCCTTATGGAGGAAGAAGAAGAAGGGCATGTACCATCTTTTAAGAAGACACAAATATAACAACAACAAGAATGGCTTGACATTTCCATATCATCATGCAGTCCATGCCATCAATGTCATGTCATGTCTTGTCAAGGCATCATGTCAAGATGTATATGAGTCATCATTTTCCATATCATTTGTGTATTATATAATTTAAATATAGGAAAAATGTAATGTAAAGTGGAAGTCCAAGAGACATCTTTAGAATGCGAAAATTCATGGAGTCAAAAGGTCAAATGAGGGTAGTCCAAGAGTCACAAGGGAGGTGAATGGCCACCCCATTTTATATATATACACCCTCATAGCTAATGCAAAGGACTCTTCACCTTGGCTCCTCCTACTAAGATTTAGAGAGGAAGATAGTTCTTTTGGGGGAGTAAGTGGTTGCTCTAACACTCCACTATTGGAGCTAGTGGTGTTCACTGTACTGATGTATCTTGGAGCTTTTGCTTAATTTTCAAAGCTCGTTGAGCCAACAAAATTTCATGCATATGTCATAAATATTGTAAGAATATTCTTTAAATATTTGTGATGTATTTTGTTTTTCATTTGTACTAAGTAAATTGAACTACTTTGGTGGATTTGGTACTTATCTTGTTGAAGGTGTGTTGTATGTGTTTTAACAATCATTGCTACTATGTCAACTATTTCACTGGTTGATCAACAATGCATCCATATGTATATGCTCGTGTGTCTTTACTAGATTAGTACTATTACTATTATTTTAAAGGCTAAATTTTATCTCACGTTCAGTAGAATAACTGTGATACATTCTGTAGCTAAACATTCCACCAGGCACACTTGTTCATTTGAAAGTACATGTACATTACTATCTTCTGCTGACCATCGTAGTTAAGGAAAATCTCTAATAACATATGGAAATCGGGCCTTATTTCCATAAGGGCTCCCACACCAAATGGTGAAATGTCTAATTGGGACTTTTCATTAGGGAGACCCCCCTTGCGTGTTGGTGGTATCCAACACCGTCAACAATTGGCCAACTCCCTAGTCAAGTTGACCAATCTAGTCGATCTGGTAAATTCAGTTTAGCCAATTAAGCTGTTGTAACTGTCCACTCAAGATATCTGTATCTATATCTATACCTTTTTTTTTAATATGGTCGGTTGCTGATTATATTACAAAAAGGTTTGGGAGACTAAGCTCCTGAATTACATGATTGAGGCTCATAGGCTTAGCTTGGAGGTAGATTGAGATACAAAATTCTCCTGAGCTATTGTCATTCTTGACTTGTAGGAAACAAGTGCAAGTGAATATTTTGACAAATTGAGATAAAAGAAAATAGAATTTGCAGTACATCCTAGTCTATATTGATATGGCTAATCTGGCGAGCAGTGGACTCATCCAATTTGATGTCCACTTTGGCGTTCTTGAAGCTTGATGAGTTAGTGCCAGGTACATTATGTTTCTCCAGCATATATTTGAGTATTTCGATTGACTCTTGAGCATGGCCACACTGATTGGCTAGATCATTGAACTAATCCTAGAGTGAGGAGACCCTATGGAGGAAAAGATTAAGATCAGCTTCATATTTTTTGCTGATCATCCGAGCATGTGAGTCAATTTTCACATCTAGGATTCTTTGGTGTGCTATGATCTGTTCCAGCTCTACCTGGAGGTCTCCACAGTGTAACAAATCTTTGCTCCATGCCATATTTGAGTCCTTAGAATTGTCCTGATGCTGAGTGGAGAGCAGGGGCCTGCTACACTGAGAAGGGATTAAATCTGCAGTTGAAAAAGAGATGGAGCTGGGACTATAGACAATCAAAGAAACAAAGGAGAGGGAGAGTAAATTTTTGGGGGAGAGAGAGGCATGCTGGGAGGACTGACGCTGCAGGAGGTACCAATAGAGAAAGCTAAGGAGAAGCTGGAGAAAAGGGAGATAACAGAGGCAACATAAAGCTTTCTATTGAATAGAAGATAGAAAATAAGCACAGGTGTTCGGGACCTCAACTATTGATTTCTGATATGCGAGAAGGGGAGCAGATTAATGAAGAGCAGATTAATGAAGAATGGAATGGAAAGTAGGGGCTGGCTACCATGAGAAGGGATAGAATCCATGATTAGAATGAAGATGAGGTCAGGACAAACGATGATTAGAGAAACTGGGAGGAGGCAGAGGTAACCTATCAGGGTAGAAGAAATATAGTGAGAGGGACTGGCGTTGCAGGGGGCACTGAAAGTGAGAGTTGAGGAGTAGCTTGAAAAGAGAGGGATCACTGAGGTGACCGAGAACTCTTTGCTAAACAAGAATGCAGGGAGTCAGAGTCTTAACACCAGAACGCTGAAATGCAGGAGGGGAAGCAGGTTTATGAAGAGTGAGCTACAAGAGGGGTAGGACAAGTTCACAAGGAGAAGGAGGGAAAAGTCATGGAAGTCACGAGGGTGACTAGAAACTAAGAGGGAAGAGGTGGCAGCAGGATTAGGAGGCAAAAAATTCGATGATAGAGAATTGGCAGAATCGGGATTATGTTGGATCCTGTCAGGATACTCCTTGAGGGTGCTGCAGGGGTCGAATTTGGAAGAACTATCACAGGTCATGTGAGAAATCAAGGAAGATGATGATGGTGTTCTACATTGTTGCAAAGGAGATTCCCTTTGGATCTGTTGCATGCTTGGTTGGCACATTTATCGGCTTCTTTGTTGAAGGCGTGGAGTACATGGAAAAATCGAAGGTCCCAATTTTGGCAGATTAAGGCTTGGCATCTGCTTATTGTTTGATGGATGAATATATTGGAAGCTTTACATTTGCTGATCATAAGGCTAATAATGGCAGCAGAATCTCCAAAAACCATCGCGTTACTGATGCCAAGTTTTTGGAGTTGGATAAGACCTTGATAGAGAGCAAGCACTTATGCTCTGTTATGAGATAGAGATCCCAATCCCCACTCAAAGGTTGCTATGGTATCACCATTGGGATTGTAAATGACTCCCCCTGCCCCTCTTGCTCCTGGATTGGATTTGGAAGCTCCATCAAAGAAGAGGGAATGGGAATTAATGTTCTGAAGCCATTCTGAAAATTCATCCTGTTTTACTCTAATTTTCCAACTGTGATTGGAAATGCTGGAATAATGGTTGTAGATATTTGTTGTTCGTATGCCCCTGTTGTTGTCTATAAAGTTGCTAATAAAGTCTCTTTATTCTACAAAAAGGCTCGCAATATCAATTTTCTTTGTGTTCTTGGCAGTGATGGTTTCTAGTGCTAGACTTTTGGCTTTGCTGCATAGTTGCCTAGTGATGGTCTCCTGGTCTCTAAAAATCTTGCCATTCCTTGCAAGCCAAATTTTCCATAGGAGGGCATAGGGGAGAACATCCCACACCCTTTTAGCTATGTTGTTTTTCTTATGCTGCCATGGGTAGCTCTTCTTCCATTTCCTTAATATCTCACCAATGGAATGTTGTGGGTTCCAAGTGAGAGGGCTAGAAGGGCAGATACCATTCCAACAAGAGATTGCAAAGGGGCATGAGATGAATAGGTGTTGGATAGTTTCTTCTGCCCCTTGACAATTTGGGCATCGGGAGGGCCCAACTATACCCCTCTTTTGAAAATTATCTGAGGTAAGGATTTTCCCTTATAGGAGGGTCCATATGAAAATTTTTACTTTGGAGATGGCCTCAGACTTCCAAACAGTTTTCCAGTGCATCCAAGGAGGAGCAGGATAGTCCCTGCTGCACAAATAATGATGGCCAACTTGAATTGTGTAACTAGAGCCTATGGGGTCCCATCGAAAGCCATAAATGCCATTTTTGATGATTGGTGCTAAGCTGTGGAGATGAGCTTGAAGACTATCAATGCTCTTTTTGAGATTTGTAAGGATGGGTGGGGAGCTCCATCCCTTCCAGGCCTGTGAATTTATGTCCCATTGTGAAATTTGATCCAAATAATGTATTCCTTTGTTGTGCAAGAAGAGGAGAATTTGATCCGTACCTGGCTAAATGCTGATAGGCTGGTTCCCCATAATCTTGTCTGCTCCAATGTTGATTTTGCTACCACCTTTGGGAAGCTTAGAGATATTTTGTGCCATGAAGGGGGTAACTTTTTTGCAAAGTTTCCATACATTTGTGCTACTTCTGGTGGGTATTTCACTTTCTAATAGCTGCTACTTTGGGTTGCTGAGATAGTTGGCTTCAAGAACTCATTTCCACCAAGCTTTCTATTCATAAATTAATCTCCATCCTATATTGCCTCCAAAGGCTAAGTTTGTAAGTTTAGGAGATTTGATTCCAAGTCCTCCACAGTAATGGCATTGGATAACTTGCTTCTAGCTAACCAAGGTAAATTCCTTCTTTTCATTTTTCCCTCCTTGCTAGAGGAAATTCCTGAGGATACTTTCCATTTTGTTATGAAAAGTGGCTGGAGCCTGTATAAGAGTGAATTGGTAAAGAGGGAGAGAAGAGTGTTATGAACCAGCCCAAGAAAAGATAGAAAAGATAGATCAACACCTTATAATTCAGCCTCTTCGAGGGGGCAACCTCCTTTACATTACATAA
>APFE030647699.1:89797-107525 GCA_000404065.3 Pinus taeda
AGAAGTTATGAGGCATTTTTATGTTGTTGGATTATGTCTTAATTATGATAAATTTTATTGTTTAAATATCTACAATGCAATATTAGATTAGAGATATAATGTATGTTTTATTCAGTATACAAATAATGACTTTTGATTTCATTAGTGATGTACTTTGTTCATAGTGTCATGGTTTTTTAATTTTATAGTTGAAAAAATTTCAATTTCTTTTGTATCTAGCATGTTGTGGTTGAAAACATGTTAAGTTTATACTTAGGAAAGAAAAATGATATTCTACCAAAAAACATTAATGTGTTTTTTCCTCATAAACAACTTTGTTTGAGACATAAAAATTTGGTTTTATTAGCATTTTTGAAAAATTTTGAAAATTGACCCTAAAAAAAAAATTATTGTTCTAGTATCATCACTTTCAATTTGAAGCTATATTTTTCACGAAAATTTCATGGTAAATTTCGTAGTTGTTGCCATTTTTAAAACATGTTCAAAATTGACGCCTAAAAAAAAAAAACATCATTCCAGTATAAACACTTTTCGTTTTTAGCACTATTTTTGATGTTTTTTTGCGAGAGTTCCCATTTCAAAGTTTACATTGTTGATAGTAAACTGATGATCCAAAGATCCTAAAGTGTGACACATCTAGTTTCTTCCCTCAAAAAGCTTCCTTTGGTGTAATCATGTCAACAATATGATGAGGACTCCTATTCTGCAAATAAAAAACTGTGTTGCATGATTCAGCCCACAAGTGCAATGATAGGCTCTGGTCATGCAACATGGCCTGTCCAGCTCTCATAATACTTCTTTTATTTCTCTCAACCACCCCATTCTGTTGTGGTTATGGGGTGATGTCAATTCTCATCGAATGCTTTCTCTTTCATATTATTTCTTGAACTCATTCAACACATATTTTCCACTATTATCGCTCTTGAGATACTTTACTTTCCTTCCAGTCTCTTTCTTAAAAAGTTCTTTAAATTCAAAAAACTTGGAGAATGTCTGGTCTTTCTTCTACATGAAAAAAGATGCAACACTTTCATGAGAAATCATCTACAAATATTACATAATACCTTTGCTTGGCAGTGGAGGTTGTAGAGAAAGGTCCACACACATCTGAGTGAACTCTTTTGAGGACTACTTGTGCTTTATTGTCCTGATCATTGAAGGTGGATTTTGTATACTTCCCCAAAGTACACCATTTGCATGTATCTCGCTGCTCTAGTGCTCCTTTGGGAAGTCATATAGAAATCTATTGCATGATATTCAAAGCATCATCATGCAAATGGCCAAATATTTTATGCCATAATTCAACGTTGTCTCGACTCTTCACCTTCTCTGCTTTCGGGCTCAATGCTGCAAAATATTCTACATCTAATTTGTATAGTTTCTTCACACAAAACCTTATCCTCTTCACTTGTCCCTTGGAGATATGTCTAAGGAAATCCTTTCCTTTACTAAATACCACATCGTAGCGACGATCTTCCAACACAACAACTGAAACAAGATTTTTCTTCAGACCTAGAACATACATGACATATTTTAGTGTGAGAGGGGATCCAAAAATGCCTTTGAAATGTAATTTTACCAATATTGGTCGTGCTATACCTACCATCATCTCCCATATCGATGTGTATCTGGAGGTCCTTCTCCTCCAAGTCATTGAAGAATTATTGGTTTCCTGTCATATGGAATGAGGCTCCATTATATAGATACCACACACTACCGATCACCGTACTCACCATACATGCTATGAGGGTTAAATCAAGTTCTAATTGTGAAGCTAAATCTTCACCTTCTGCTCCTCCCGAGGGATTCTTACATGCCTTCTTGTGTGGACACTTCATGGCATATTGTCCCAGTTCATGACAGTGAAAGCATTTTATTTTTGACAAGTCTTTCTTCTTTCCACCTTGACCAAATTCTCCTTTGGATTTGGATTTATTCCATTTCCCTTTATGTGTTTTTATGGACAAGGTACGATTCTCCTCATCCACAGGTTTATATGAGGTCTCGTCTCTAGTATTCCCCCTGAACTCCTTGTGTACCAAATCTGACCAAAGGCGCTCCCAATTCAGTAACTTCTCCCTCCCATTTACCAAATTTGGGTAGTTGTACCAACTCCTGGGAAGGCCTAGAAGGGCTAGGCTCATGAGATCATCTTCAAAAAATTTAATACCAATGCTCCTAAGTTCATCTCGACATTGGGTGAACCTACTCAGGTACTTTGGTATTATGTCAACCTTTTCCATCTTGATCTTCTGAAGCTTGTCCTTTAGTGCCAACTTCCCATGGTCACTATTGTTTTCAAACAAGTCTGTCAAGGCTTTCCACATTTTATATGGAGTCTCTTTCCCATGGAGATTCAAGACAATATGATCTCGAACTCCCTCCAATATAAGCCTCCTCACATTTTCCACACACTTCTTCCATTCTGCTAGATCTTGAGCATTAGATGTTGGAGGCTTCAGGATATCATGATCTATGAATTCCTTCAGTTGATTATCTTCTAACAATGCCTCCATCCTTTCCTTCCAAGAAATATAATTCAAGCTACCCTCGAGGGAATACTTGAGTCTCATTCCATAGAACGAAATCCTACTAGCTTTGAAGAATGATATTGAAAATTCAATTCACCTCCAAGGACAACTTTTAATTATTCTCTCCTATTGTGATTCACGATTTGGTACCATGTAGATTTTCCTTGTAAATTCAAACTACTAATGTAATTTACTAAAACAATAGACTTAAATATACCCTACTCATTAGTGGAAACAATTAACTGATCAATGAATCACAACATAAACATGAGACAAGATACAATCACACATATGCTCAGATATTTATCTAAGGGGAAAGCAACTACTCAAAACCCCTTCCTATATGTATTGCATTAGTCGAAAAAAAGAGAAGAAATACAATGCTTGCTCAAGCTTGAGAAACCTCTGCAAAATTATAATCTATCTCACTACTTCCTAGACATGCATTGGCCAATAATTGCTCAAGTCCCTATTTCTTCTTGTTGTTTCTCAAGGAATTAGCTCCTATTATTTAGCAAAATTCCGCATCTAGAACTGCGCAATCTCTATAGGCCTTTCTCTGACTGCATGCAACACCTCTACAATTTGGAATTGTCTAAAAATGATAGTACACTTCCCTTGAACTCCAACCTCAACTGGGTAACTCGGGTTATCTACATGCATCAATTATTCTTGTCTGATTGATGAGTTAACTGGTTGATCACTAGTGAACACACCCCACTGTTTGATCCTCCACTAGTTCTTAATCAACTAGAACTAGTTAAACTCACAATAACTCAAATTAACTGAAATAGATTGCTAGAAATTAGCAATAAATCATAACTAAATACAACTCAAGTGTCTCCTACTTGAAATAACTAATTTAATTGAATGTTAAGTTCCATATCGCTTCAATTAAATTCCTCCATGTATTTTTATGAAAGTTGAATTTGAATTTCTCCTAATTTAATTAAGGGAAAATTAAATTAGGAATTTCTTGTTGCATTTTCAAAATAAATTACTATAGTAAACCAAACTTGGATAGATAATCAATAAAATTAAGATATACTTATCCACATTCGAAATCTCACAAATGTGCTCCCTATCACAATTTTTATATGCTAAAGAAGAAGAATATATAATTTCGTACGAAGAAGCGACACAACCTTCTACAAATAAGTTTGTTGAGTATATAGATAGAGGGCATCAATACAATGACACATTGACTAATTTCATAGTATTCAAAGTCAACGAACAAGAAAGTATCCCACATATAACAGATTCACCACCTATTGAGGCTGACAAGTCATATCAGTGGACTAGTCTCATATGCGTGATGATATGATTTGTTGTGTTGTGTTGCTGCTCATGGTTATTTATTTATAATATTTCTGCTCATATGGTTTACTTGATGCTTATGATTATGCATATATCTATTCATGTATTATGAAACTAATGAATGAATAAACATGGGTTTGTGAAAAGAAAAGGGAAAAATAGTAAAATTAGTCATAAGGCACAATATTGATTCACGTCGCCCACCCTCTCATTATTGTTCAAGGTTTCCACTAGAAACATAAAATACTCCACCTCCTCTAGAAAAAATATGATTGAACCACATCCTCCTCTATGAGGGTGATGAGGACCCAAAGAAACATTAGTTTGTCTATGAAAAGTTATGTACCACCAACGATATTATTAACAAAGATAAATAAATGGAATAGTTTGCAACAACTCTCTGAAAGAGAGTACTCACATGGTTCATGAACTTCACAGAAAACGAACCAAAATGGAAAAATGATATCAATACTAGCTTCTTTTCCTTTTTTAAAGCGCATGATGTTAAGCATCTTGCAATACAAAAATTAAAATGAATGAAACAATGTCCAAATGAAATAATTAGGTAGTATGATAAAAAGTTCAAATATTTGCTAAGTCATATCCCTACATTATTTATGGAGCCCTACTTGTTCAATGGTACATTATTGGGTTGCTATAGAAAATCTAAGGACTCGTGAGAATGCATGAATTCCAAACTTGCAAAGAGGCCCTAAATATGGATCAGTGCATTAAGGTAGATGATGAAGGGAAATAAAGTTTCCTAACAACAACAAATTACAAGATAAAATTGAACAATTATAACAGTCATTCCTGATGTTATCCTTGCAGAAAAATAATTTTTGACGCACTAATTGTAGAAGCGAAGGGAACACTAAAGAAAATTATAAATTCACCGACTACTTTGATTAAGATGTTCGATGAGTCTAGGTGGATACATATTGTGACATTTTTCAAGTCACATTGAGTCACAACACTAGAGAATACCAATACAATCCACATAATGTAAAACCTAAATGGTGTGGCATTTGTGAGGATACTAGTCATTCTACACATGAGAGTTAATTAAATAAAACAAGCTCAATTATCTTGTGATCATACTCAGGTTTCGGATCAGTTTAATGACCCACCTATGCCAGGAGGAAGAGGAAATGTCATAGGAAAATATGGTGAACATCCAAGAGTTTATAATGGATGAGGCCATAGCTGAGGTCGAGGTTGATGTTGAGGCAACTAGATTTGAGTGATAAGCATAACCCTTAGTGGATTAGGTTTTTGACATCCCCCTCGTAATCTGAAGGCATGTATATGAGTCCAAGAAGAGTGTTGAAATAAAAAAAGAAAAAATGCATAGTAGAAATTGGTTGAATGTTCTCTCTAAAATGGTGGTTTTTAAGGAAGACCACAAATTGAAAAGGTGGAAGAACTCAAGGGCTCAACCGGTGGTGGTTTAAGGATGACCACCAACACTAGATTGCTTAGTGTAGTTCCTGGAACTGTTCCAAATCTGTCTAGAATTTCAATTCTTCCAATAAAGGAAGTGCTACTTAATGCTTTGAAAGGGAGACCATGGAGGTCTCAACCTAGAATGATTGATGCAGTTCATGGAACACTTCCAAATTTGGCTAGAAGCCAAAGGATTCTACTAGAGGAAGTACTCCCTATTTTCCTACAAAGGGAGACCATTGGGGTCTCAACCAGTGGTGGTTTAAGGTTGACCACCAACTCTGGAATGATTAGAGTAGTTCATGGAACAATTCAAAGTATGGCTAGAAGCTAAAGTATTCTACTAGAGGAATTGCTCCCAATTCTAGTTTGAAGATGATCATAAATTGAACCACGCTCATAACTTTGACTCTGGATGTAACTTTGATTTTGGTTTAGGCTTGAGGCTCTGGTTTTTGCTGTTGCTCAGGATCTTTCTTAGGCTCTTCGAAACTTGTAGTTGATCATCAATTCCCCCTATCAGATACAAGATGATATCATTGTTACTGAGCATCACTTGTAGATGCTAGAATGACAGGGCTTCAAAAATAGAAGCCTCATTTTCAATCCCCTCTTATCCCATGCAAAGTGAGAGGATGAATATGTTTATAAAATGTTCACATGGATGAAGATCAAAATAAAAATGTTATCCACACATGAAACTCAAGAAGGGTGCCAATTTCTACAAAAGCTGAACTCATTTACAATGTAATTTCACTGGTAAACTTACAAAAAAACACCATTTTCAAGTTACCATTGTTTTTAATTTGAATACCCAAGAAGTACAGTGGTTCTAAAAAAATGAAGGAAGAATGCTCAAAGCCAACAAATTTTATCATCAATTACAAGAACCTCTTATGGATATTACTGCTTCACTATTATGAAAAATAATCTTTGTACATGTTACATATTGGTTTCTAGGACTGAGGATTACAACTCCCATATCTCCTTGAGCTAGTGTTGTAGCGGCTACAACCACCCTCCAAAATTTTTCCTTAGCCTATTTTGGAGCCTCCCTACTAACCTTCATAGCAACTTGCCTTGCTTTGTCAAGTCCTCAAGCTTCAGTGTCTTTCTTGCTCTAAGGCATCTTGTCGATCACAGTTTGATCTTTTTCCTTCATGGGTGTTGGGTGCAAATAAGATGTATTTTAGAACTCCTGAATGCCTCACTTTAGTTATCGACCTGGGTAAGTCTTTTTGTTTCAAGAGTGTACACAGTATGTGCAAGTGATGGGAATCACTGAATCTATACAGAGTAATGCTTTAAAATAACTTATTGATTTCAATACAAGAGTAAACAGATCAAAACATAAACTACCAACTTGTAACTTCAAAGAAATTAACTTATTCAAACATCAAAACTCAATCTTAATAAAAAACTCTAATTGCAATTATAAACCATAAGCACATCAACTGAGTGCACTGTAGTGGTAGCAGAGCTCTTTCAGCTGAATAAAAATAGTAATGCACCTGATCTAACCTTTAATACTTTGGCTCTTGATTAACAAAAAATAACTCTTATCTAATAATTGAATCAATCCATGATACAAATAAATGACACCAATCAACAGAAATAAGAACTAATGCGTGGAATGCACAAACTCTACACCAGTGATTTATATATCAAATAGATCAATCGTAAAACTGTAAAACAAAGTAATTAAACTTGTAGTAAATAAAGGTAAAAATATAACACAAGGAACAATAGTGAAATCCACCAATGATCGGGCCCAATCCGCTAGTGATTACTACTTAGTTACTCAGAATATCATGAACAAACTGAAAGACGAATTATATGTTATTCATTAACTCCGAATGTCATTACAATCATGATGTGTTCTTCAAAATAACATTGTCTCTTAAAATTACAGTCAAAGTAAAAGAAACAAGAGTTGTTCTACTTTGTTCGTTTTTCACCTCTTATAGTCAAAGAGGAAAAGAGATAACCGCGATTCCTCAGGATCAGGAGATCCTGTGGAATTTACAACCAAATACAATTATCAAACAATCTTCCATCTTGCGCTGATCCCCCTGATTCTCTTCTCAACTTTCCCACGCAAGACGTTCTCTTTTCTCCTTATTTAGCCTTTGTTGTTCAATAGATTGAACAACAGCTTCCCCATTCGCTAATCTCTGCATAAAAAGCAACAAAAGTTAGTTTTGACAACCAATTCGCATCAAAAGCAGTTTCACTCACTTTCTATCGAAATTCTATCAAAACCTTATTACATCATGGCACAAATGCATAAAAGGGAGGAAAACAATAATGTAATCAAGGGTAAATTTATACCTATTGCATGACCCAACATATTCCCATACTTACTTTGTTTCATGTCCTCATGAAAATAAGTAGTTATTATGTAATGTAGTTAAAGAGTAAGTAGTAAAGAATTTTTCCTTGTACAACCTAAAACCATGCTTTTGTTTTAAATTTGCAAAGGCTATCCCTTCATGACCTTCAAGAAACTCATAATCAGAACGATATCCTTCAGGAGGGTACCAAATAATAGGGCTCCTAAATCGACATCCTAGACAATGTGGTCCTTCCCTCAAGATAATATTACTGTATGTGACAAAACGACCTGTAGCCAAATGGTTCTATGTTCCTCACACTATTGATGGAGACCATCCATCTCTGTTTAGATGCAAGTAAGGACCTTTCCTGTATAGATAAGAAATTCGTCCTTCCTTCTTGCACAATTTCTCTATGTATAGGCCCCAGATTCTTAATAACTCCCTCCTGTTTCACGAACCTCTTATGTCTAACAAAAAGATGCAAGGGTTGAGTAGGCTCACCCCTTACCCACAAATCCAGTCCATGTTCTTTCCTTTGAAAGGTGTTATAAGCCCTGGACCACTTGAGTTGGTTCACTGTGAAGGAAATCAAGACCTGGAACTGGATGTCCCCAACAAAAGGGATAGGATTTTTATCCACCTCCCCTTCCAATGAAAAATTATGCAAATAAAGTTCACAGAGAAGACGTTGGACTTTTATCCCATGCTCCTTACAACATTTTATAAATTCTTCAGTAGTCTTCAATTCAACTGACTTCTCGGCCTTAACAACTTTAATCTTCAATAGTAAATATCTTTCCAATAAAAATAGATCATAGTTTGTAGCAGGAGATCTGGAAGATTAGACATCAGAATATAAAGAGAAAATAGCATCAATATGACCCATGACCTTATCTTGCTTGGCTTTTACTTTTCTCAGCTTTTCTTCCTCTTGCCTTGACTTATCAAAAGTTTCACTCTCAGTTATGGTCAAATCATGGAATTGCTTCTGCAACTCCTGATACTTTTGGAGAGGAACTATCTCCTTCTTGCATTGTGCTAAAGCAAGTTGGGCCTATACCATCTCCTCCTGTAACTCTAGAAGAATAGGATCACTGCTTGATGGAGCATCATTGAATATTTCCTCTGTCTGGGTGATTTTACTGTGAGAGGATAATCCCTCCGTCTGAATAGCCATATCTATCAAATATATGTGAGGGCTTGTTTGTGTGGCGACTGTCTAAGTATAAATAGATTCAGTCTGAGTTCCTATTGCCTCACCGTCACACATTTCTGTCTGTGTGGCCACAGTGACTAACTTAGGAATAATGCTTGAAGCTTCCCCTTTTGCAGCTTTTTAAATTTCCGACGCAGCCACTTAACCGTCTTCTGAAGCTTCCAGTATTTCTTCTTCAACTTTCTTAGCTTTATTTCAGCCACTGGCTTCTTCTAAGAAGCATTCTCTGTAGGAACATGTTTATCAATAGGATTTGTATTTGAGGGACCTTTGTGCTCATCTTGGCTATGTTCCACTATAACCATGTCACATGACTGGTTATTAGATTCATGAATTATTTTTGTGTTCACTTCCTCGACCCGGTCTGTAGCTTCTTGGGAAGGCAAAATTTTTGTGTGACTAGAATCCTCTGTGGATTGAGACTTATTCAGGCTCTAGTCAAGTGACCCTTCAGGTTGTATATATGCGTTCAAATTTTCAAGAACATGGGCCATCCCTTCCTCAAATTCCTGCAAGAAATCATCTCGGGGGCTCATAGGTGGTGTTTAAGAAGCCTTGCTTCATTTTTTGCGTTAGAATCATGTTCTTCCTCCTGTCCTGCTTCATAATTGGGTTCTTCCTCCTATTCCATTTCAGAATTAGGTTATTCCTCCTGTTCAAGTTCAGAATTGAGTTCTTCCTCTTGTTCGGGTTCAAAATCATGTACAACATTTGGACTAGATGGCGCTGTCAGGTGCTCAACACTACCCTGAGGATCTATGAAAGTCCTTTGAATCGGATTTATCTTCACAAAGCGCTTGCACTTAGTAGGTCTTGTTACTGTTCGAGCAGTTCTTTTCCGCTTTGGAACAGGGTTCTGCTATTCAATTTCCAAGGTTGCAGAATTTTGGATTACAAGGTCTGGCCTAATTTCTGGTGGAGCTATAAAATTATCCCACGCTAAACCTTGCTGAGTAAGACTGTGACTAACAATCAATCTGATCAACCCATGATGATTGACTATAGTATCAGGATGTTTAGCCCGTCTTACTCTATCAGCTATATCATGCAATAATGAATTTAAGAAAAATGGCAAATTGACAGTAAGTTTTTGTTTTAAAACAGCTAAGAGTTTAAGTTGTCATGGTTTTACCACATCTTGTCGACCATCATAGGTAATGTACTATTGGACGACACTCGTCAATTTGCATCATGGTTCTCCCAGAGAGGATGTTGAATGCCCTTGCCTTTTCGGGTTAGCCTTTCACCTTCATCTTTAAAAATCTCCACTGTGTCATGCTACATTACATGCTTTTCAGGCCATCCTGCTCCTTCTACCGACAACCCAAAAACCTTAGCTATCACAGCTTTTGATGTTGTTATTCTTACACCTTTTACTCTGGACTTCCCATTTTGTAAGTGCTATAAAAATTTAAGAGTGATTTAACTACTAGGGCCCTGAAGCCTGGTGAAATATGAAACCCATCCTACACGTACCAGAATTTCCCTGGCTCTGTTAGAAATTTCCAACACCAAGGGTTCTCGGCGAACTGATTTTCCACCCATAATGCTCGAATTCTTTTGATATTTTCCCTATAATTTTCAAGGATTAACACAACAAGAAAAATGCAGTAGAGAACAACAATTGCTTTGTTAAAATGGAACAACAAGTAGACGTAACAACTAAATTCCATAATGTCAAGCAAAATTTTCATGATAATTAATAATATTAATTCTCAGACTATCATACTACCACATGTCATTTGATCATGGCGTATCATAGCAACATATCAAGTCCAATAAGAAAAATAAATATAGCGCATGCGAAGGTGTCATGGGAATCCTCCCCCTCCTTAAAAAGAGAGGCTGCCTACAACCGAGTAGACAAGGAAAGTGTTGTTCTGATGACAAGGCAAGGGAAAGAACAGTACACATTGAATGAACTAGAGTACGCATATAAACGGTAGGATGACAATAGGTATGGTTATAATGAGAGTGGATTGTGTAAAGATAGTTATGTATAAGAGATAAGACGCTTGGATTGATGATAAGTTATGTAAGAGAGAAAAGGACAACAATATGCCAAAAAGATGCTTTGTTAACATTATTCTACCTGAGAATGATACGAGTGATCAAAACCAATATCTCATGCATAAGGGTTCAAAATGGGGAAAATTAAGGAAATAACTTCTCCAATAAAAAGAAAGAATAAGAAGAGGGTATTATAGTAATATTTGATGATAAGATATAACTTCAATACCATAAGCAGAGCCTCTGCTGCTAGTAAGTGTCCATATCCTCGGCAGGGTTGCTTTTTAACCCATATGAGATAGGATCCTCAATTTATAAATGGAGAATTGCAGTGTTGTTCTATAGAAGAGATCATTGTGCTGGCATGGTAACCAGATGACCACACTGCCATTCACTGGGATGTAGCAAAAGTGATCAGGGCGGCTTTTGATGGAGACCTCCTATTCCAAGGATGTTCTAGCTATCTAATGGATCATAGCCCTGGTGTGGTGGCCATAATGGGAATGTCATTTTGCTACATCCTTATGAACATGGTAGGCTGGATCGTAATGAGACCCCTTATCCTCCATCTAAAAAAAAAAAATTGTTGTTATTACACATTTTTATGATAAATAGAGGGAGGCTCGATACTCCTTAAGGGAAGGGATGGTGGAAGACATTTAACATGTCAATAAAAAAATATACCCATATTTATATTTATTAAAAAAATAGAGAATATTATAACCAGGAAGGGTGGAACCAGCATGGTATTAAGATGGTCAATCAATATCAAGTATAACAGAAAGCTATGCAACAAATCAGTATATAAATAACCGTGTCCCTTTCTTGAAAAGAATCTATCATCAAAAAGTTGTCCTGTTAAGGATAATAACATTAATGGTATTAACTCCCTTCAATAGAATCCATGAATTCTTGTCCTCATAAAAGTAGTGTACTTCATGCCATGAAAAGAAAACAAAATGAAAAAGAAAAGAAAAATGGGGCTGAGCTTTTGAATGAACATCAATCGTTCAGACAAGTGAAGAGCAATCACACAAAAGAAAAAGTTTGTTGTTCAATTGGAATTGAACAGCAAAGATATGAAAAAAGTGATGTTCAATTGTTTGAACAACAATAACTACAAAGAGAAAAACTGTTGTTTAGTTGTTTAAACAGCAGTTGTTCAATTGAATGAACAACAAAACAACGTGAAAAAGAAAGTGTTGTTCAATTGGATTGAACAACAGTTGTTAAAGAGATTGAACAAAAAATGTTCAATTGGATTGAACAGCAGTCATTCAATAGATTGAACAGCAGCCGTTCAATAGATTGAACGACAGTTGTTCAATTAACTGAACAACAAAACAACGTCAAAAAAGAAAATGCTATTCAATTGGATTGAACAACAGTTGTTCAATTAACTGAACAACAAAACAACGTCAAAAAAGAAAGTGTTGTTCAATTGGATTAAATAGTAATTGTTCAATAGATTGAACAGTAGTTGTTCAATTAACTAAATGAGAAAACAATGTAAAAAAGTTGTTCAATTGGATTGAACGACGACTGTTCAATAGATTGAACAATGACTATTCAGTATATTGAATAGTAGTTGTTCAATTAAATGAACAACAAAACACTCCAAAAAAAAAAATAAGTGTTGTTCAATTGGATTGAACAGTGGCTGTTCAATAGATTGAACAACAACTTTTCAATTAACTGAACAGCAAAATCACACACAAAAGAAAGTGCTATTCAATTCAATTGAATAGCAGCTGTTCAATAGATTGAATAGCAGTTGTTCAATAGATTGAACAACAAAATAATGTCAAAAAGAAAGTGTTGTTCAATAGATTGAACAACAACTGTTCAATTAATTAAACAACAAATCATGCAAAAAGAAAGTGTTGTTCAATAGATTGAACAACATTTGTTCAATTAATTAAACAACAAAACAAACAGAGAAAAAGAAAAAGAAAATAAAATAAAATCAACAATCATATTTACATATTTTACAGAGAAGAAATAAATTTTATAAAGATGAAGCTGCCAAAGCATTGCCTTTTGCAGCTAAAACTTGCATGGTGGGGTCCTCACGTATCTGCCGGTAGAAGGATTCTCTAGTAAGTACTTTTTGGTAGAGGCGCACCTGATGCCCATTCACTTTAAAAGAAGAACCATACCCATCAATGGTGGTTAGTGTAAGAGTGCCATTGTCGTGTACTTGCTTTATTTTGTAGGGGCTTAACCACCTAGTCTGCGGTTTGCCAAGGAAGTCTTGAAACCTAGAATTATAAATAAGTGCCCATTCACCCTCGTGCAATGTCTTTTTATTAATCAAGGCATCATGCCATTTGGCTCTTATCTGTTGAATAAGTGCTATACACTGTAGAGCTAGTAGCTGAGCTTCATCTAATTCATTCATTTGCTGTAACCCATTAACTTGGGCTTCAGTTAAGTCCAGTCCCACTTCCTAGGCTGTCTTTAGTGTTTGTATTTCAAATTCTATGGGAAAAATGGGTTCTTTACCAAATACCAGTTGATATAGATAGTATCCAGTAGTGTTTCTTCAAGTTGTGTGATACACCCACAAGGCCTCTGGCAGTCGAGCAGTCGAGCCTCATCGATGTGATGAAACTATCTTTGTTAGAATAGCTTCAATAACTTTGTTGGTGCTCTCCAACTGCCCGTTCGCTTGTGTGTGATATGATGATTTCTCAATGTAGCAGCAATCTTGTGACCCACGAGTTGTGGTCCCCCATCAGTAATTACTTTTCTAGGTAAGCCATACCGCACAAAATTTTGAAAAGAAAGTTAATAACAGTTTCCTATATTGCTCTTGGTAACACTATTTCTTCCACCCACTTAGTTATGTAATCTGTTGCAACCAATATATACGACTTCTAGTTGGATGGTGGTTTGAATGGCCCAAAAAAATATAATGCCCAACGCTCAAAGGGTTCTATCACCAGCTGTGTGTTATAGCTCCAAATGCCGTCTTATTTGTGATGCTTGGTTTATGGCCTAGGGCAACCCCTCTTTCCAGACTTGGTCCAAATATTCAAAAAACAGTGTTTTACTCCCTATACGCGACTTTGCCTTGTATTAAATGCGTGTACACGTGGGTCAGTCTATACCCAACTTGTGTATATGTCTTAAAACACTTAAAAATAAATAAATTTCCTTAATTATGGGTGGAGACCATGGGTTTTACCTACTCATTACCTGTTACTGCCCATGGCCCAATTGTTCCCAACTGTTTCCCAACTAAAAAACTAATTTGGGAGAAGTATAAAAAGACTTCAATGGGAAGGCCTTAAGGAGGAGAGAAAATAGAGAATTACTCTACTGAGATTATCCATTGATCAAGTCTGAAGCTTCCTGTGCTTCAAGCACTTCCCCAAGTTCAGGAAACCCTTGCTTCCTTGAGAGTTGATATCCTTCACTTGTGGGAGATATCCTTGTGTTGGTTATGGAAGGAGCCTTTTGAAGACCGGGACTGGACGAACCTAGAGGACAATTCCGCTTGGAACCGGAAGAGGAAGACTCAGGTGAACTCTTTCTATGTTTTGATTATAGTTATCTACAATAAAAGAAACACTGTCTTGTTCTTGATATCAACTTTGTTCATGCATTTGATGTTATTGTTATGGTTTATGTATGAAAGACTATTTCAATGTATAGCTAACCATCTATTTATATGCTATAAAGTTGATTTCACTGTAATTCTTTATCTATATGTTGTTGTGTGTCTTTGAATTAGTTGCTTTGCAGGTTCAAATATTGTGAGGAGTTGCATAGGGTTTGAACCCTGGCTGGAACTACCCGAACAAAGGACCTCGGGTATGTACATCCTCACATAGTTTGCACGTTTAAGCATTTTCCCTGAGTTATTTGCTTGTTTCTTGTTGTGGATTACTCCTGCTCTGCTAGGGTTCTGACCTAAAGCCCTAGGGGACTTTATCCCTTAACAAAATTCGTGACTCCATTGGGGACACCAATCTTGTTGTTCCTAGTTTGGGTTATTTAGTGCCAATCAGAGCTCAGCTTTCAGTTTTCTTGCTGTGATTGTATTGTCTGCTCTTGTAGGAACTCAGACTTCAAGTCTGATCCTTTTCATCAGGCATCATTTTTTTCTTGTAAACTTTTATATACGCACCTTTGTCTGGTTACAGAAGCATATACACACTAGTTTCTCTGAGCTCAAGTTGCGTATACGCGGGTTTCTTTTGGTTGAAATGCATGTACATGCAACTGTGTAGAGACACAGTCGCATATACATTTGTTTTGCATGATTTTTTCAAGTCTTTTTATTTGGAAAGATTTGTTTCTTGGCCTGTGTGCTTCCTGAGTTGTCAGTTTCTGTTTTCAGACTTTAGTTTTTTAGTGAGCCTACCGTTTCAAGTTTTCTCCTGCTTTGAAGAGTTTTTGGTCTTGGTTTGCTTTACAGTGAGTGTCATCATTTGTGTTTGAACACACAATGCTTCTTGTAGAGGCCCTTGATTGTTCTGATTTTATAGAACAGAAGATTGCTTACAATCTTTGTGTCAAACTTCATTTTTATGGTTTGCTTGCTTTGCTTCCCGTTAAGTTTGTGACCATTTACTTCTTCTTGCCTTTCGAAAGTTTGTGTTGAAAAATTTGAAAGTGTGCTTTTCTTGATTTCTTGATCAGTGTCTTAAACCTCTTGTACCATTAACTGCCTCCACATCCATGATGAGTGGATCGACATCTTTTCAGGGTTTTCTTTTTGGAAGTGGTTATATACCACATTCCAATCTAACGGTAGGATCTATGCCTTTTTATTTCACGAGTTAAGGAAGAAATCCTTTTCTTGGACTAATCCCGCGGTTAGTGGCACAAGAGCTGGGAATCTATTTTTTGGACAGCAAGGGAATATGTCGTACTCCTTGGTCAATTCATTTCGAAGTTTTCCACCCTTAGCTAATGCTTGGAACCCCTACCAAGGGTTGCCCACTTCGTATAATAATTTTTCAAGGGGAAACTTTGCCGGTTACGGAGGTGTTTCGACTGGAGTTGGTCAAACTATGAGTTTTGCTGGACCACAAGGGTCACCTTTTGGTTCAACAAGTTCTACTAGTTACTTCGGGCAGCCTGTTGCCTTTCAAAATCCAGGTCATTCTTTTCAGACTTTCGGGAAACACACCCAATTTGGGTGGAATCACCAAGGTCCTCCGAGACTTCCATTTTTGGCCATGCTCAATCTGCTAGACTTGACTAAGTTAACGAATGATCCAGTCAGATACAATCTGTCTTAGCCTTCAGTCCCAACCAAACTTCCATCATATATCCCAAAATTCGAAGGGAAGAGTGGGGAAGACCTGGGCAACCATGTAAACAGATTCCATTTATGGTGCTCATCGAACTCCCTCATTGATGATTCGATTAGGTTGAGACTATTTCAACGCACCTTAACTGGCAATGTGGCTAAGTGGTATATAGAGTTGCTAAGGGCCACCTTTACATATTTCACCAATTTGGCTAACATTTTCTTAAACCATTTTCAGTTTCCTATCCGTTACAAAGCTGGAACTAAACTTTTGGCCAATTTTCATCAGGACACGGCCACTCACATTTCTGATCATATTTAGAAATGGAGACGGAGAAAGATGCTCATCAAAGCCGAAATCCCACCTGAATTCCATCTCGAACGGTTTTTAAAATCATTACAATCTCCAAGGATGTTTCTATGTCCGGAGTATATTCTGAAGAATAGGCTATCTTTCACATCCAATAGTTAGAACTGATATATTCTCAGTCTAGTACCCTTTAGAAGATCTTGCCTGATGCTCCTAGATCCATGGTTGATGTAGCCAAACCAAAGCCAGGCCCACATGCTGACAATATTGTTGGGTTGATTGATGCGAATGCGGTGAACCTTCTGAGCCAATTGCAGTAGTTGTCTATAAAAACTACTTCTTCCAATCAGGCTGCACCGTCTACTACTCCACCTTCTCAAACTTCTTCTGTAAATGCCATTCAGGCTTCTAACCCCAAGGGAAATCAAAATTCTGATGGGAAGAAGAAGGGACGAGGTAAAAAGAAGAATCAAGATGGGAAGGGTAATGCGAATAAACCCGGTGATGGTGCCGATGAGGGTAGAAATGAGTCTAAGAAAAAAGTTAAGTTTCCATGCAAGTTATGCAGTGGAGACAATTTCACTCATCTCTGCCCAAAAATTCAAGATTCTCAGCGCTTGTTAGTGGAGCAAGGATCTTCTAGCTCCCATGCTGTCTTAACTAACCCTTTCCCCCAAGGGCAACAGTTTCTTGCTGGCACAAATTCAAACCCTGGTACCTCTGAAGGGGGCAACCAAGAGGGGGACAATTCCTCAAATGTTTTCATGATGGGTTCTCACATCAATGTGGACACACAGTCATGTGATTATGGTGAAGCTGAAACATCCAAGGATAAATATGTTCCCGGAACTATGGACCCATTTCATATTGAGCGGCCCTCTGTCGAGTCTATACCTCGGATACCGAAAGGTTCCGCCAAATGCGTGACCATCAACCCTAATGTTAGGACAGCCTAGAGCTACTCCATTATAGAAGATCTGGCTCAGAGTCCATGCACGATGTCTGCCTTAGAGGTACTCTAGTCATGTCCATCTCAAAGAAGTGCATTGCTTTCGGCAATGGGGGCAGTGGATCCAAATAATTCTTTGGCTCTCACTTTTGATATGCATAATGTCAAAAAGAGACTTCATCATCATATGGCTTTCCAGATAGAGTCTACTTACCAGAAAAACAACATTTTTCGGACAGTTATAGATGAGGGAGCTTCCACGTGTGTCATGTCAATGTCATGTCGGAAGGCCATTGGATCACCTTTGGATGTTCTTTCACCCACACTCTTGACAGCATTTGATGGTC
>APFE030647699.1:122800-140106 GCA_000404065.3 Pinus taeda
TGACATGGAGAGAGCCCTCTCCTGTTCTGGTAGGGCTAGCTACTAGACTGAGCGTGGTTTGTGGTTACCCTGAATTTTTCCTTCCTTCAGCCTAAGGCAGATTTAGGTGCTAACATAGTGGCGACTTCGCTGGGGAACCGAAATTAATCCCCTTACTTCTTGATAATTCTAAGCTTCCAAATGATAAGTTTAGGATTTTATAGGCTGAGTGAGTTGGTTGTGTCCTTTGATTTTTCTCAATATCACACTGGCTTCTAGAAGATATACTAGAGCTAATCTGGATCCAGATCCTCTGCACATCTACGAAAATCCCAATTTGATTCCGAGACTTCATCGTCAAGAATGCTCTATATCTCCCGTGTTCAAATCCCATTCATGCCCTGACATTTTTGAATATCTTGAGGAGCTAGATTTTGATGAGTAGTTTGAACTATCATTGTTTGAGACCAAATCCGAAAGGGCGGTTGACTCTACTGTCCACAATTGATAGTTTCTTGTAGACTTGGAGACGGAAAGGGCTAATCGGTCGATTGATAATTACATCTTAGAACAGCTTCAAACTCTAATTGCTAGCCCCTTACAAACTATGCACACTCCTCCAACACCTCCAAGGCCAAATCCACCAAGAGTGATGGCTGCCCGTTTTGCACCCCTTGTTCTGCCTCAAGTTTTGGATGATATGCCCGCAGATTATCAAAGAAAAATCCCATTTTTTTATGGCACTCCTAATAACATTACTGCTCAACAACATGTGGACAGAATGGCAGACTTCTATGAACTTCATGAGATTGATGCAGAGAATGTGGAAATGAGAATCTTTGTACAGACATTTGTAGGTGAAGTGAGGAAATGGTTCAGAGGTTTGTCGGCTGCACGTATGGCTACCTTGGCCGACCTACAAAGACAATTTTTAAACCGTTGGGAAGTTAAAAAGAATCCTCTTCAAATTCTGGCTGAATATGAGCAAATCAAATGAAACACTAGTGAGTCGGTCCAAGACTATTGCATTAGATTCAATTCAGTTTATAATGAAATTCCAGATCATCTAAGGCCACCTGTGGGGCTAGCCATGGTGAAGTTCTTGGATGGTTTTGATGCTGACATGGCTTATCAATTAAGAGAGAGAGAACCAGCCACAATGGAAGACATGCAAAAGATAGCGGTCAGCGTTGAAGCAAATCTGCTGGCCAAGAGGGCTAGAGCAAAGGCAGAAAAGAAGGTCACCGTAAAAGAAGAATCTTCCTCGGTAGATCAACTACTTCGGAAGGTAGAATAGATGCTTGAAAGGGTGAAACTTGACAAACCAGAGCCAAAATTTAGAAATCCTAACTTCCATGGCCAGCAACAGCCACAATATAGAATAAGGTAGAGAGATCAGCGAGCCCAAGAGCAGACAACACAGCAGCCAGTACAGCCACCTTTGCAGCAAAATTTTGTGCATGGACTGGAGTCAAATGAGGATGGGAATATAATAGGTGAAGAAAACCACCTCTTTACTCCTGATGATTTGCCTATTTTTCTCACTGAGGATGAGGAGTATGCAGAGAGTTCAGCTGTACACAAAGATGTAGATCTCATTCTAGCAAATGACACCATCTTGGAGGAAGAATCAGATGAGTACCAAATAGGCTACATGAATGCTCTGTCCGCCCAGCAGCAGCGATATTCACTTAGAAACAGAGATGTGCCGGTCAAACCAATTCAGAAGAGGCATCAAAGAATGATTCATCAGTTGCACAAAGGAAAGGAAAGGAGGCGATTGATCTGGATAGCAGCAAATCACGATCAGCAGAACAATCACATCAACGGATTGCATCAAAAGAAAAGGAAAGGAAAGAAATCCCAGTCAAAGAGGTAGAAAAGACTCCCGCTTTTAATTTAGAAAATGAGATTTCTAAATTGAAAGTATCCATTCCCTTGACTGAAATAATGAGGAACAACAGTTATAGAGGGCAAGTATCTAAAATGTTGAATTTGGACCCAATGTCTGACATGGTGAATGTCGAAGATGATCAACCCGAAATGATTTTTGGGCCAGCATCAAATGGTGAGTCTCCTGATAGTGATGTGACACCTTTTTATATCAGTTTAAGATTGCATGATTTTGTGTTACATAATGCCATATTCGATTCCGGAGCTTCTCACAATCTCATGCCCAAGGCTATCATGGATAAATTGGGCCTGGACATCACCCGGCAATACCATGATCTCTATTCATTTGATTCCAGCAGAGTAAGATGTATAGGACTCATCAAAGACTTGGTTGTGAGTCTGGATCAACTCCCAATGAAGAATGTTTTGATGGATGTTACTGTAGCAGATATTCCTCCCAAGTTTGGCATGCTTCTTTCCAGGTCTTGGGTAGCGAAATTGACAGGGACACTATAGCTAGATTTCTCCTATGCAATGATTCTGGTGTTTGGCCAAATGAGGAAATTATATCAGGAACAAAAAATGAAATACATGATTACAAGCAAGGAGAAACCAATAAATCATCCGATTAATTATGTACATACATATTTAGAGTCTTTTGTTTTATATTCTAATAGTTTCAATGATATCGATAGTCAGTTAGTAGAAGCAGATGATATTCCGAAAATAACAGAAAATTTCAGAGGAGTTTTAAAGAAGGAAGGACAAGAACAGAAGAACACCGTTGGGTGATCAGCTGAAAGTAATGGACAACAAGCAGACAAGGCACAACAAACAGATTTTCAACACTTGCAAGAGGAGGAAGAAGGTTTGTGGACCATGGATTTCGATGGAGCAGTGGGAAATGATGGCGCTGGAATTGGAATTTGGGTACGTAGTCCTTTCTCTACCCCGAACAAAGTCCCTAGTAACGTGCGGGTATGCTCTTACAAGTTGGCTTTTGATTGTTCAAACAATGAAGCTGAGTATGAAGCTCTGATTGCTGGCCTAAATATTTTAAGAAAGCTGAATGCTAAGAGGATTTCAGTATATGGCGACTTTGAATTGGTGATTAAGCAGGTCAGAGGCGAATATCAAGCAAAGCATCCTCGGATGAGGGCTTACCGTAATGTAGTTCTAGACATCCTAAAATTATTTTCAGAATATACCTTGACATGTGTGCCTCGTCTACAAAATAGTATTGCTGATGCTCTGGCTAAGGCAACAAGTAGTTTGAAGATCCCAATGAACTCCAACAATAAATTCGAATTGTCAAGCATCGTCCAACCGTTCCAGACAATCAGAGACATTGGCAAGTTTTCCAAGATGATGAGGAGATTGATGATTTTCTGCAAAACAAAGGCAAGTTCAAAGAGACCTCAATTGATGTAGAAAATGATGATGGTAAAGGTAATGGTGCAGATGATGTGCAGATCAATGAAATGGACATGCTGCAGCTAAAGAATAACGTTATTCCTAAAGGTTTGATACCTTTAATGAACTCTTTGATCAAGATGATGTAGCCCACAAACCAACATTGCAACCAACAAAGAAGGGTGTAGAAGAGGTCAATATTGGAACAATTGCTAATCCTAAATTGGTAAAATTTTCCAAAGCATTGCCACGAAAGATCAAGGACAAATATATTAGTTTGTTGTCTTCATTTGCAGATGTGTTTGCTTGGGACTATGCTGACTTAAAGATATACAATACCAATATAATCTAGCACACCATACCCATCAAGCCCAATCAGAAACCATTCAGACAGAAGTTGAGAAGGCTAAATCCAAAGTTGTTGCCATCTATTGAAAAGGAGATCAACAGGTTGTACAAATCAGGAATCATTGTTCCCATCCGATTTTCAGATTGGATCTCTAACTTGGTGCCCGTACGAAAGAAGACAGGTGAGATTCACATATGCATTGATTTTAGAAATATCAATAAAGTTTCATTGAAAGACAACTATCCACTGCCCAAAATGGACCATATACTTCAGCGAGTAGTGGGAGCATCTCATATGTCACTACTTGATGGTTATTTCGGATATAACCAAGTTTTTTTCCATGAAGATGACCGAGACAAGACAACGTTCACCACTCCATGGGGAACTTTTCATTATGCTAAAATGCCTTTCGGTTTGAAGAATGTGGGTGCCACATTTCAGCGTGCAATGGAATTGGCTTTTGCAAATGAGAAGGAAGTCTTTTTGGTTATGTACCTAGATGATTTGACTGTGTTTTCCAAATCTGATGAAGAGCACATGTACCATCTAAAAACTATCTTTCAAAAGTGCAGAAAATATGGCTTGTCACTGAATCCGAAAAAGAGTTTGTTCGCCATGGAGGAAGGCAAACTACTCGAGCACATTATCTCAAAATATGGCATTCGTATTGACCCAGCACGTGTGCAAGCAATTTAGCAAATCGATCTGCCCCGGAATAAGAAAGAGATTCAATCTTTCAATGGTAAAATGAATTTTCTACAGTGCTTTGTACCTAATCTTGCTGAGCACCTAAGAAAGATTACAAACATGCTTAAGAAGGACAGCCAAGTGAGATGGACGGAGGAGGCTGTAAAATCTTTCAATTTGGTCAAATTGGCTCTTTCTTCAGCCCCAGTTCTAGTCAGCCCGGACTACACTTAGGACTTCATATTGTTTTCATTCGCTTCGAAGCATACTATGGCTGCTGTGTTATTGCAGAAAAGAGATGATCATGAAAGACCTATTGCATTCTTCAGCAGAGCTATAAGAGATGCAGCCTTAAAATACAACATCATTGAGAAGCAAGCCCTTGCACTTGTGAAAGCATTGAAAGATTTTCAGGTATATATTCTACATTCTCATATTTTGGCCTATGTTCCTAATGCTGCTGTCAAAGATGTTTTAGTGTAGACTAATCCTGAGGGAAGACGAGGCAAGTGGATTCCAGCCTTGCTGGAATATGATGTGGAAATAAAGCCCACAAATCTGGTTAAAGGACAGGGATTGGCAAAGTTAATGGCCGAATCAAACTTGCACGCCTTGGACATAAATCTGATCGCTGCTATGTCCGATGAGAATGAGCAAGGATCATCAATTCAGGCATCTAAAATGTTTGCTCTTTCCCCATGGTATTCAAACATCATATATGTGCTTAAAAATTTGTCACCACCGCCCGACATGACTAGAAACAAAGCGAGAACACTCAAGTTGAAGGCTGCCAAGTTTTGTATTCTAAATTCTACACTGTATTGGAAAGATCCAGTGGCATTCTGTTAAATTGTTTGGTGGAAAAAGAAGCAAAGAAGGTCATGGAGGACTGCCACCAAGGAGACTGTGGTGGTCACCTTTTTTGGAAATCAACAACAAATAAAATTCTGAGAGCGGGGTACTATTGGCCGACATTGTTTTGCTGATGTATATAAGATGGTCAAGAGTTGTCATAAGTGTCAGATTTTCGAAGGAAGGCAGAAGTTACAGCCTCTACCACTCAAGCCCATTGAAGTGAGTGCCCCTTTTCAGCAATGGGGGTTGGATTTCATTGGTGAAATTCATCTCGCTTCTTCCGGTCAGCATAGATGGATCCTCACAACGACAGATTATTTCACGAAATCGATCGAGGCAATTCCCACTAGACAAGCTATAGATGCAGTAATCATTTAATTCCTTGAAAATAACATCTTGGCTCACTTTAGTTGCACGAATAAGTTAATCATTGATAATGCAGCAACTTTCAAATAAAAAAGGATGGCGGAATTTTGTCATAAATATCACATCATTTTGGGTCACTCAACTGCCTATCATTCGCAAGGCAATGGATTGGCGGAGTCTTCGAATAAATCATTGGTCAACATCATCAAGAAGCTGCTGGAAATAAACAAGAAGAGCTGGCATAAGAGGTTGGTCAATGCACTTTGGGCAGATCGGGTCAGTCAGAAGAAATCCATTGGTACGTCACCGTTTGAGCTTTTTTATGGAGTTGATATAGTATTTCCTACCTCTCTCATTGCCATCGTAGTCAAACTTCTTCAAGAGGCCAGCAGTGAAGAAGATCCCATGCAGAGAAGGTTGAATCAAATGGTCCACTTGCAGCAGACCAGAGAAGAAGTTTTCAAGAACACATCCAAATTGCACGAGAAGATCAAGAAAATTTATGACAGAAAAGCAAAGGTGGACAAATTTCAGTTGGATGATGTGGGGCTGAAGTGGGATGCAAGGAATGAGGAAAAAGGTAAGCACGGTAAGTTTGAGAACCTCTGGAAAGGTCTCTTCAAGATTGCAACATATCGGGGTCAGAATGCCTTTCTTCTGAAGGAAATGAACGGGGAAGATTGTCCAGGAGGGCTGATCAATGGTCGGCTGCTCAAGCAGTACCATTTCTGAGTTATTAATGTTGCTTCCACTGTCATTGTAAATGCCATTTTTATTTCAGTTTGGTTTGAGTTTGTCAAGTTAGTCTTCAAGTCATTTCAATGTCAAAATTGAGTCAATTTTTTGGTCGTTTTAGTTTCATAAATGAGTCAGAGTCTTATGTCGTTTGTCGAAATAATGACTCCATAGCCCAATGGATGAAGGCACTATCTAGCTCTTCCAAAGATCTGCTATTCTTGGCACCTCCAAGGAGCTACCATCCCCCATTGGAGCCAATGTTAGAGTCGATCTTGTCAGTCCTCCGTCAGAGATCAAAACTCTTTATGCATTTCATTTTTAGGTGTCTCGCTCCATTCACTCAGCTGCATTCCACTAGGGCCATGCCATAATCTAACAGAAAAGGTCTTGTTAGTCAGTTCCCCTCATGTCTGGCACCTGCTGGCTTAGGTCTTTTGTCAAGGTTCACTAAAGTCCATGACAGTCAATGTTCGATTTTTTAATGGACGAGAGTCATTTTCAATCATTAGGTCTAGGGATCAGATAAATTGGTCTTCAAACATGTCCAATAAAGCCATGCAGGCCAAAGTGAGGCCCTTACAAAGTTATGATTCAGAGATTTTCATCGTCATGTGGACAAACTTCGACTGTTCTTCAAAACTCTATTTTGAAGAAAATTCAAACAGTGTGTCATTTGTGATAAAATTTCAAAAATGTCTCCAGTTTATTTCTTCAGCTGCAGTCATGGTTTCCATGGCCAAATGCCCTGTCATGCAACCCCTGCAAAGAGTGCTGAAAATTTCATCATTCTAGCTAAAAATGCAAAGGCAAAAGTGAAATTCAGTGTTGCATTAACTCAGTAAAAAACCCAAAATGAAACATTAGCAAAGTGGGTTTTGGAGAAGAAAAAAATAAACCCATGACTCCAAATGCCTTTATATACAAATTTCCACAAAGATCAAAGTCATTGTGTAGATCAATGTCATAGAGAAACATAGCAAAGCATTGAGAGAGCAAAGCACACATTTGGAGTGAAGTTGGAGTCATTTTTAGGAGCGCGGCGCACACACAGAGGGGTGCAACGCACAGAGCGCAACCCAACAGTGTTAAAAATACAAGGGCGTGATGCATATACAGGGCGCGACACAATGGGTTTGTTGCATGGCGCACACCCACAGAGGCCCGAAATTGTTCCCAATTGCATCAAATTTTTTGGAATTTCTTCTAATTGCCAGGTAGGGTCTGTCTCTTGGCTTGCTCATCAAATTTTTGTGAAGGTTATGGTGGTTCATGGCTATGTATAATTGCAACAAAAACTCATAAAACCTACCACTAGAAAACCTCAAGGCCATTGTTGCTAGGGTGGCAAAATTGTGGTGTTAGTGCCAAGGCTCCGTTTCCACCCCTCTTTTTTCCCCTTCTTACCATTTTTCCCTATTCCCCCTATCCCATTTTTTCCTATTTTCCCTACCCTAAAATATTACCAAACCCCTATTCCCTATCCCTCCACTCATTTTTCAACTATAAAACCCCAAAACCTTACCTTATAAAAACCCCAAAACCCTACCTTATAAAATCCTCGAACCCTCCTACATATCCCTAAACAAAAATTTCCCCCATAACCCCTATTCCCATCATATTATTCCCCTCCTAACACTCCCTTTTTTATTTTTTATTGTTCCCCTTGGAGGTAGATATCACAACAACACCTAGTCTCATACCATCATCAAAGGGCAGCCCAAGTACAGTATACACAGCAGCCATGGCATCTGAGCATTCATCAGAGTATGAGATGGAGACACAAAGTAAATCATCCTCAGAATAATAGGCTCCCAGGAGACATCACAAGAGTGGCAAACATGTTAGGTATGAGCCAACCACCCTCACTGAATTGCAGGCCTGCCCTCTTGCTATGTCATGCTTCTAGCATCTATCATGTTTTGAATTTTGTCAAAGGGTGGCTAATGTTAGAGTTCATCATGAGTTGGCCCATCTTTTTGTGCTTCACCTGCATGGAGGTCACTCTATCTTGGCTGGGGTCACCTTCACATTGACACCTGAAACTATCTCATTAGCAACTGGCATACCAAATGTTGGAGAACAGTGTCACAAGAAAAAGAAGGTGGATAGGCAACATTATGAGCCTTACATTAAGGCCAGTTTCTTGAGGCAGCTCACAAGAGTCTTTCCATTCAGATATTTGAAAGATGAATATGCTCCACTCATGAAATTGATCATGAAATACTTTAGTTGTGAGGGGAGATTCTCTTGTCTATATGCCTACCACATTAGGTTGCTCATGCACTTTACTAGGGTACGGATGATGAACCTCCCATTTTTCATTTGCAGGAACATAGAGAGGATGAACACCTTCATGCAGCACAAGACCCCTCAGCAGCAACTTAACAGTGTTTATCACTTTGCTCTTATCCGGATTTTGGTGGATCATCAGTTGGGATTATAGGGCATTGCTTGGGAGGACTTCATTTTCCGTGACCTCTTCAGCACTTCACATGTATTATCAGAGGTTGAGCATGAGATAGGTGGTCCTTCTCATCAGTATGAGTGCTATGAGACCACTACTATGCCAATATTCGTCACATATCAGAGAGGTAGTAGGCACTTGTTTGCAGCAGTAAAGCGAGTGTTATCTCCACCCGGGGTGGAAGGGGCCTCACTTCTGACATTGGCAACACAGGTACAGGACAAGGGCAAGAGGCCCATGCATGACAAGGGGCCATCAGGTGAACAAGAGGCTGACTTCATCCTCATTCAGGATGATGATGCAGATGTGGAGAGTTCCAAACTTAGGAGGACCATCCAGGAACAAAAAACGGAGATCCAAGACTTGTCACTCAATTTGGAGAGGGCCAAATGGATTATCAGATATTTGGAGCAGAGGAACAAACATCTTGAGGACCAATATGTGATCATGGAGCTTCAAAGCATCCATGAGAATCACAAAGCTACCCAACATAGGAGGATTGAGCTCACTCCATTGGAGCAAGAAATTAACAATGACTGTGAGTCTTGGCTCGAGCATATCAACATCCACCTTGAGAGACCACTGGAGAAGGCCGACAGGGACAAAACCATACTAAGGCAGATGGTTTATCATTACAAGGCACAGAACATGAGTTTAAAATCTCAGATAAGGAGCTTAAAGGCAAAATTGAGCAAAGTGAGAAAGAGGCAAAAGAGGCAAAAAGAGAAAGATCAGCTTCGAATCTTGGCTGAAGCCTCTGTGGCCTAGCATAGTATCTCTTAGAGAACCTCCAACCCAAATTTCAAGAAATTTGGGACAATTTTGGTCACAGGGCAAACTTTTGGTCACAACATAGGTTTTTTCTCCCAGTGGCGTGGTGCTTAGGATTGGGAGCTCCAAATTGCAAATGGATTGCATTTTTGGATTCACCATACAAAATCACGACTACTGGTGCAGGGATAGGAAATTTGGGCATGATTTGAGTCTCCAGGATGTCAAAAACACTCAAAAAATGACCTCTTTGCCCCTATTTTGACACACAGGAAGCAATCTTGGGAGAATGAAGATTTGGAGGGGAAAATGAGCACCAAATTCAGAAATTCCACTTGGGTTGGAAAGTAGACAGGCCAAGATTTCCAACAAGAAAACTTGGGCACAATTTGGACTCCTACAGGTACCTCAAAACAGCCTCCAAAGTGGCACGGTGCATATAGAGAAAAAGGCCAAATCACTTCCGCTTCGCGACATTTCGATTCGCGACTTTCTCCAAAGTGGGCTGGCTCATCTACACTTCACTTTTTTGGCACCTAAGGAAAAATTTAAAGTATTTTCACTAGAGGATGGTTTCTATCCAAGTGGCAAAGGAAGGCGAGCAGTCACCCAAGCCATTTGTCATTTTTGTAACGTTGCACCTGTAACTAATGGTTGGCTTTCCACTTCCATTTTGTAATGATTCGAAAAACTCCCCAACTCTTGGTCTTTCTATTTTCTCATGGCATGGTCTATTTATTTTATGAAAACCATTTGCAAAGGGTTGGTTGATTGTAATTTCTAGGAGACTGTGGGAGAGAAACTCAGTTCTTCATTGTATATTTTGACAGAGGATTAATGAAAGGCAGTGGCTCTTCATGAGATTCATGTGGTTGTGATGTAGAAATGTCTCTCTTATGTTTCATATTATTTCGTTATGTTTCACAGTTCATTTCATCTTCATTTCCAGTGAAATTTTCTAAGTAAGATAAGGTAGAATTCATATTTATTGCTCTGCCTATGGGAAAGTTTCACGTATGTGTTCTACTTCTTTTGAAAAGGATTCATGTGTTCATGCCCTTTTCACCCTCCCAAACAATCTTTCCATTCCACATTACTTCAAACTTAATTGCTATACTTTCCGTCTGTCTTGACTCAAAAAGTAATCTATGCCTTTGTGTTAAATTCTCTGCTCATTGATGTTCGTTGGTCCCATACATCCCAGAAACTCAGTCATTTATCAAAAATTTGCTTCTTGATTCCATATTCATTTACTAGCCTAAATCAATATTTCATTGTAAGTCATCTCAGGCCATATCGCTTATCTATTCACTGAGTGTGACATGGAGAGAGCCCTCTCCTATTCTGGTAGGGCTAGCTACCAGACTGAGCGTGGTTTGTGGTTACCCTGAATTTTGCCTTCCTTCAGCCTAAGGCAGATTTAGGTGCTAACACCTAGCTTCAAGGATCTATGTTTAGTAGTTGGAGGTTACATGCAAGGAGTAATTCTAAAACCTCCCTCCAAGTGTTGCTTCCCCTAGATTTGTGGCATGCACGTCATTACCTCGATGCTATCAAAACTCATCAATCAGACACTACAGAGTTCATTCCTCACATCAACCTTGTAGCTCTAACATCCTGCATCACATCTAGGAGCATTCAGCACATTCAGCTTAGTTGTTTTGGGGTAAGCTTGCTTCCCATGCCTTGTGCTGCATTTCTATCGCCTTTTGGGTTTTTACTTGTATGAGTACTGTTTGCTTGATTTATATGAATGCTTGCTATTGTTTGCATATATTCTAGCTTGTCCTAGCTCTGTTTCAATTTTTGTTGCTATCTCACTGCTATCACATGCATGAAACTGTTTTGCATGGACGTTCGCTCAACCAACGAACGACCCTACCCACATGCTTGTTGATTTTTTTGCTCAATCCTCTATTCATGTGTTGCATGCACTGTTTATCACTTCTGCTATCATTTAGTGTCACCATGCATTTCATCCACTTACTTGCTTTCAGTTGCCTGTCAGCGAGTCAGGCCAACCTTGGCCTGGTCTCTGCCTTCACCAAGGATGCATTACGCAATCTGGAGAAGGAAGGCTCACCTTCCTCTCCATATTTGAGCATTCTGGCCCAGCACTAGCCTCCTCGACTAAATTGTGCATTTCTAGAGGTCAGTGGCTACTTGGCCCAAAAATTTGCACAAATTTGTCCCTGGGCTAGTAGTCTTTCCCAGCTAGAATTACACATTATGAAATCCCAGTAGCCAACTACTCAACTATACTGTGCATTGTGTAGTTCTAGTAGTTAGTCAATCTCCTAGCAGCCCATACTGTGCCTTTTAAAGTCTTGGTAGTCAGTCTCCTGACCTCGTGACCAAACTTGCGCAACCTTCATGATCACTCACCTAGGTATATTGCAAGTCAGTTCTCATGTTCATTTTGGTTTTCGACTGATAGATTGCTTGCTCTAAGTGTTGCCATGTCTCCAGGTATCACATGTTTTCATCTCCCTCTCAACAGTAGAGGTACAATGGTTTCGAGTAGAGTAGAGGTGAAGATACCATTTAGAGCACGCTTGGGGATGTAGTGGATCAAGTGTCCATGGGCTTACCTACTCATGAAGACATCAAGTTGTTCATAGACAAGGACATCATGCAGTAGCATAACAGTGAGTAGCATCATGAACAATAGCTGGAGGCAGCATACAAAATGCAATGAACGCAGCGAAGACAATGAATGCAACAAATGCAAGAGGAAGGTTGTTGACAACCTAGAGGCAGAGCAAAGTTGTAGATCAAGCAGATCCACTGATAATGAAAGAAACTTTGGAGACTTAGCCTATGAAGTAATAATGCGACATGACTATACCGTGAAGGTAGAAGATGGAACAAAGAAGGATTTGCATGTGCTGAAGCAACAACTCAAGAAGAACATGAAGTTGCACAAACAAACCAATGAGTTGAAGAAGGAACATGAACAACAATGGATGCAACATGCACTCACGGATGAAACTGAGCCAGTCCAAGTTAAGGATCCATCCCAGCAGTTGACATAGAGCAAACATGGTGAGTAGTGTTGTTGATCGCATGTAAAGGATCCAACAGCAAGCATGTCGTTGAATGCACGCATGCAATCCAACCCATTCAACACACTCACCAAGGCGAAGACAAGAAGCAAGTCCAACTGGGGCTGAACATGTACTACGGAAAGTTGATGTGCATGAACACCAGCACACACTTGGAGATCATCATGGACACTATGTATCAGTGTGTTTCCAGTTCAACCATACCCAAGAAGACCATGTGAATGTTAGTAGATGAGTTGGATGAAGGGGTCAAACCAATGCATCGGTTGCAACAGAGGCAAGAGTTCACTTCAACAAGATGTCACCATGAGGTGCATGCACATCATAACGGATGACCAAGCTTGGCATCAACTCACCACCTTCACCATCACAAGCATGTCAAAGAGTTGGTATCATCACATCAGACTGAGTTCTAGTGATTTCTTACAAGGCTTACTCAAGCTATGTTGTCTCACATGAGTACATGTGCATTGTAATGTTGATTCATGTCAAGTGTAAGTCGAGTATCAACAGTTGGATGTGACAGTCATAGAGTAGGTAAAGAGTCACGAGGGTAGTTGAATTGTCACAAAGGGGAATGTTAAGGGTCACCCCACCCTTTGCTATAAATAGTCCCTCATAACTCATTGTATAGGCTTTTTCTCAACCAAGCTTTTACTAAGACTATCTTGAAGAAGGCTTGGATAGTATTGTAAGGCGCCTTGGCTTCTCCACTACACAGAGCTAGTACATCACTTTGGAGGAGCAGGCGGATGTGGTTGTAACATTATATTGATAGGGTAGTAGGTTTACATGGTGTATTGTATGATTGTGACTTAAACTTTCTTATATAATAAAAGGCAACACATTTTCACGCATATGTTGTTATTGTAGTTGGACTGCTTTGGTTTCCTTAATGATATATGTTGTTTAACTTACTTACTTGTGTATGAACTGATTCCCATGCAATTATATGAATCTTGCTGTTAATGTGTTTAATATGTTGTTAATGCTATCACTGTCTATGTCAACTGCTTTGCCAGACACTAGACAAACATTTCTCTGAATCTTTTTATATCAACCATCACACTCGTCTCGTACTAATCCATGAGTGTTTTTTGTGTTATCTTACCTTGTATGTTGGGACTATCACATCCGTGTCGACTGCTTTGCTGGAAGTTGTGCATGTCCTTTGTGTGGTGTGTTCCTAGTAGAGTTGGGACTGATCCCTTTCAACCTGGAATTCACCTTCACCTTCCTCCCCTTTTGAAGTGTTGGAACTTCTCATACTCATTCCTTGACTCACTGCATCAGTCACACCCTTGCTACTGACAAAGTTATATTACATTCCTCTGTGCGACATCATGATCAAGGCATTACCTTACGACCCACTGTTGGGACTCTTATACCAAACAGAGTGAGGTCTAATTGGGACTTCTTACCAAGGAGATCCCCTTGACATGTTGGTGGGCCCAACACCCTCAACATTTTTGGCACTAGAAGGAGGGCCTAATGAAAAGCAGTGTCCTCTCATCCAGTTTTGAACCTTTGCATATCTTTCATGGAATCTTGCATTCTTCTTCCCCCGAGGTGTTTTTCGAATCGTGAAGATGTCTCCATCTCAGGGAAGCTTTTCAATCTCTTGTCCACTCACACGTATGATGGTGAAGGCAAAGTGGCCTGGCCTGAGCACTTGCATAACTTCCTTTCCATAATTTATGAGGAAGATGATTTTACTGACGAACAGGCCAGTCTGCTGCTTACATTCACACTTCACGAATCCCCATTTCATTGGGTGCTTAGACTACCGGCTAGTACCATGCACTCATGTCAGTACTTCTGTGATCTTATTGAAGATACATTCCATCATTTTAATCTAGACCATCTTGACTGGAAACTATTACAGCAACAGAGGGCTCCACATGAATCTATTACTGATTTTTGGAAGCGCTTCCGTGACTTACGGTTTCAAGCTCTGAAGAGCCAGATGAAGTTCACTTATCTCTGGGACCGGTTCGAGTACTGCCTTAAGAAATATGCCCATCCCAAGATTAAGCTTGATGTAAAACCTCGCTCAACCTTCTTCGTTAATGGAACTACACAATCCCATATGGGAGCAGGCACTATCTCAACAGACTACCCACCTCCCTTTCATTCAATAGTTCCACCATCACCCAGTGATGCTAAGGATCATGTTCGCACATTTGTTCATTCTTCACACCCTCCCACCATCACTGCACTCAAATTTCACGCAAAGTTGGTTGTTAGTCCTTCAAGTTCCCATATACATTCTTTTCTTCGACCTCCGTCTTCACACCCAGGTGTTCCTCCGAATGATGTTGTCTTGTGTTTGTCTGTTCCCGACCCTTCACTTGTTGTGAATGAGGAATAACTCATTGATAGAGGTGGTGTTGCACAACCAACTTGTGCTATCATTCATGAAGAGTATGAGTGGGAGCTTGAACATCAACACTTGATGAAGGATGACCCCCTTCCATCCGATCCCCCTCCATTCCTTCCTAGCTTCTTTGGTGATCCTGCCATCCATGATTTTGTATGTGTGTCTTCATCTATGGATGCATCCATTATTGATAATTTACAGGAATCACCAGATGCTATTCCATCATTTGACAATGGAGAGGATAAGTCATTCATTGAAGATCCACTTGATCCTTCATCTGTCTTTTCCGTAAACATAGAGGATGAGTTCATTCAATTTTCATCTACAACTCTGTTTGATTCATCTGATCACGAGGATGTCGAAGAATTCATTTATTTTTCTGATCGTGGTGGTCATGATCCATTTGCTTCCATTTTTTATCACGATCATGAATCCATCGCAATTGATATTTTGAAGCCACCGGTTTATGATGATCTACTTGATGATGAAGTTGAGACACCCAAGACTCTCGAGGCACTTCAGCCAAGATGATGGATATGTTAGGTCCTCGCTCTCTTGGGGTTATTCTCACTTCCAATCATGAAACTGTTTAATCAGCCAAGGCTCGTCAACACTCATCTGTATGCATTGAAGATCCATCTCACACATAGATCAAACTTCATCCACTCGAACTACACGATCCCATTGCTCATGCATTAGAGGAGTCTTACATTGCAAGCACTCGTGCGCGACGCAAGTTATGTTTGTTTCTTTTGTTTTCTTGCATGTCTCAGTCAAGAGTGTGCTTTTGCTTCAAAGTTGCACGTAGTGTCACACAACACCATGATAAGTCCACGGATTGTCCATCATGCACATGCACTCACTTATGTCCTGTGGGCACTTTGAAACATGAAGTGTGGCTATCTTCACTGTCATATCTTTCTTGTATGCTAGTCCACACAACTGGTTACTCGGGACAAGCCTTCACTCACATGGGTCTACCAATGTGCCGGTGGCAACATTGGAAGTATCACTTCACGTGATCAGGCCCATTCACCGTTAGTGTAGCAGTAGGAGTAGTGTTTTCTTTCAGTTGTTTTCTTACATGCTTGTTTACTTTCACTCTTTGTTTTCTTGTTTGTTTGCTTGCTTTGCTCTCATTGTTTCTTCTACTTTTGCTTTGCTTTTTTGTTTGTTTCGTTCATTCGTAGGTTAGTTTGCATGAAACCATGTGTGACTCATAAAACGAGTTGGGTAAAGTACAAGAGGGTTTGTACAACTATCACTACTTGGTTATCTGTCATCTTGCCTTCATATGATGAACTTGTTACTCTTAGTCCATGATAATGCAAAGGAAAATACATACTCTTCGAAGTGAATCTTGGTGTAAACACAAAGCTTGCACGCTAACTAGTGTCACCTTCTCTAGTCGATTGTTTTTGGGTTAACCCTTGTCAGCTCAGCCAAGTAGAGTAAGGTGGGAGAAAATCTTAACAGGCACGTCAGAGATATAATAAATTACTTATTTGCTGGAACAACCTCCTCTTCTCTCAATAAATCGAGATCCCTCTTTTGCCTCTATAATGAATAAGTGTTATGCATAGTCAAAATGAAAAAAATGAAAAAAATGAAAAAATGAATAAGGCAAAAGAGGAGAAAGCCTTCCTGCGTAGGGAGGTGATGCAAGTAACTCAGTACAGGTATTGGCCAGGCTCACTAGCAGTGGAGACATGCTTTTATTCCTATGTGACTCCACGGGGTACTGTCCAGGCCTTGTGGTAGTGGAGCAACACTATAGATGAAACTAAGACTCTAACGAATATACTACTTGTGCAACTATATACCCCTCAACCCCAATCCTCTTGTACATGTCATTGATTGGAAAAATTAACGAACTTACCTATGTCATGCTGGGATTACTTTTTCTAGTAAGAATGACAGGCTCATATAGGGTGGGCGCTCCCATGACGGTATCATCATTGCTAAACAGGTAAGCACATATATCACAAAAAATTATCGGCTCGATCATAGCCCAAATTTTTTGGCCTGCATGTGGAGATTGGAGGTTCCAACAAAATTGAAATGCTTCACCTAGTTAGTGTTACATAATCAAATCCTCACCTGGGAAAATCTTTCCAAGAGAGGATTTCAGGGCCTAGGTTTATGTCCTATGTATATATCATTATATGAGGAGGTTGTTCCTCTTTTCTTAAACTTCCCTTTTGTTATCTCCATTTGGGAGGAGCTCTCGAAATCTCTTAATTTCATTTTGCAAGTGCATAGGTCTTCTACTACATCTTGCCTTCTCAATTGGTCGAACTTCCACCTCATTTTTAGGACAATAGCACACTATCTATCTATATATAT
>APFE030647699.1:176820-210711 GCA_000404065.3 Pinus taeda
TAGAGATGATTGAATGCATTCTGTAAAGGTTACTTCTGCTGAAAAAACTTTTGCTGATATATACTTCTGATGGAAAAATACTCTTAAAAAAAACTTCTGCTGCTTTGAAAATGATGGAGAATTACTATGTATATCTCTGCTTTAAAATGATTTTGTTATGGAGAAAAATCATTTAAAATCTGCCTTATATCACCATATATATATGCAAACTCATTCCATATTCAAAATTCTGTTATCACCATATTTGTCTTAGCTTAAAATCACCATATATCATTTAAAATTATGCTTCTTTAAAGTCACCATGTATCATTTAAAATTCTGCTTTATAGACTCAATCCGCACACACACTGTGATATATCAGATTTAAAAACCAGATTTAAAAACTCCACGGCATCCACGGCATTCAACGGCATTCAGATTTAAAAACCAGATTACAAACTCCACGGCATCCACGGCATTCAACGACATTCATATTTAAAAACCAGATTTAAACAAAACTTATTATTGTTCTCTTACGGCCCTCCCCAACAGCATATGAAATTCATAGTTCGGTAGGGCTCCAGATTAGGGTTCTGGTGTGTTTAAATCGCACTCTTAACACAACAACTATGATATGAAATTCTGTTTCACTGATAGCAAATTCCGTTTCACTGATACCAAATTCCGTTTCACGCTATATGAGAAATTCTTCAAAATACAAGTTGGACCAAAACAAAATACAGGCAGCATTCCACTATACGCTATATGAGAAATTTCGTTTCACGCTATATGAGAAATTCTTCAAAATACAAGTCGAACCAAAACAAAATACAGGCAGCATTCCACTATATGCTATATGAGAAATTCTTCAAAGGCAGTTATACGCTGTCCCATTTACGCTATACACTGTCCCATTAACTTAGGTTCTAATCAGGCACCGGACCAAAACAAAATACAGGCAGTGGGCAAGTTCTAAGTATTCAATTCAAGCAGCGAACCAAGCAGCGAAAAAAAATCCTTCATAACAGCCATACGTTACCAATCAGGCGTTTCAATGAAGGCAGCGGTAGGCGTTTCAATGAAGGCAGTCTTCAGGCAGCGACAGTCTGCAGCGGCAGTCTCCAGCTATTTCAGGGATGTCAGAGACTGAGCAGCTCTCAGGCAGGAGTTACAACTATTTCTGGGACCTGTGCTCTGATACCCTGTCAGGCCAGGGTAACTCCAGAATGAATGAGCGAGAGAAAACTGACTTGACATTATTCATTAGCTGACATATATTTATATACATAAATACAGGCGGATCAGTTCATCTTCTGGATGACTGTCCAGTTCACCCATCCGTTTCGGATTAGGTGTCAACATTTGTGAGGGGGATGAATGGATTACGATGAAAGTTTAACACCTTTCCTTCTTAAGTCATCAAGCCAAGGGTCCGGTCCCACTAGAAGTCAGAGAAATGCTCTGAGCCTTTTTGACTTAAAAACTATAGGTATTAATATTTTTATTATGGAAGGGAAGTTAGTGAGTGTCATAGGGGTTAAAATGAATGAGGGGATGTTAAATAAATCACATTGTGAACCATTGCCTTTGTTTTGATACCACTTATGAATATTTAAATAATACATTTGAAACAATGATATAACTGTTTTTTATATCAAATGACATGATTTTCTGCAACCTTTCTACTACTTACCCACTTGCTCATCCTACCAATTTTTCTTCACTTTATTTGGGTGCATTTAGGCTAGCAAACCCTTATCAATCTTTTTCTTCTCTTTACGAAATAAACTATCTAATTCTAACCTTATATACTCCAAGGGCTCAGGTTAAACTGACGAGCTCCTTTTATTCACTCTACCTATCTAATGATATGCCAAGATTACACTGTTTAGTCAGATTTATTCACTACCTATAAACATAAAATTCAAAGCATGAAATAGCCCAGTTTAAACTTTTTGACTATCATGGATTGTGGCATAATGCAATATTCCTAACTAGCTATGGCTAATTGGAATATTCGATTTTGTCCAATTTTTGCCTTCTATAGTTATTTGTAAATAAAAAAGTGAGGACGGTGGACATAACTCTCTTTAAGAATAAAAAGTCACTTCCTAGTAGCACAACGTTGTGACTTAAATGGGAGCCAAGGGGGGCCAAAGGGGGACGTAGAAATGGGGCCCACACAGACACATGCAGGGACTGCGCAGGAGGAAAGAAACACGTGGTAAGAGGGGAATCACGCAGGAGGAGGTGAGCCTAGGGATTGTGAAAGGAAGAGGCTATAAAATAGAGAGGATCCCCCTAATTTTGGATCATTCAGTTATGTGCATTTTGAGCTAGTCGATTTGACTTCTGAGCATGCTGGCTATTTAGCTAGTATGTAGCATTGTTTAGTGCATTGAGTGTCTCTGTTCGGAGATCTCACCCTTAGCCCTGGGGGACTTTGAGTGCCTGCTCAGGCAAGGTATTTCCTTTGGCATTTCAGCAGTAGTTTTATCATCATTCCAACAACAGTTTTAGTAGCGTTTTGGAGGACTGCGCAGCACTGGGAGAGGGACGTAGTTCTTTCTGGCAGTAGTGTTGGATTGGGGTTTTTGCAGGAGGATTCATGATGGGTGATTGAGTAGGGGACTAGCCCTTGCCTATTGGAGGATTTTTGGTAGAGTTTCAGGCAGAGTTTAGAGGGGTTTCCTTTAGTGGTAGCACAGAGCATTGAGGAACTGGGCAGAACCCCAAGGGGGTGATTTTCGGGGGTCGGCTATTCCAGGAGAGCTTTCTGGGTTTCTCTGGGTTTCTTGAGTAGAGCCCAGTTCTAGAGTTTCAGCATTTTTAGAGGAGGTGAGCAGCCCCAAATCATTATTTGTTTCCTAGCAGCAACAGCAGCACAGTAGTTCTCTAGTAGCATCCACGCAGAGAGGCCATTTCTTGTTATTATGAGAGCTTTTCTTCACTTGCCTTGTGCAAGTCGAGGTGCCATATGTGTAATCACCTCTTGTAATCATTTTATTGCTCAGTATAATAAAATGTCTTAGCATTTTTCTGTTCACACTATTATATGTTGTACCACTGTTATTTTTTCATTTTTGGGTTATTATATCATTTGCACATATTTGGTTGGAGGTTTTGCTAGGGTTTGAGGAATATTCCGGGTTAGGGATATTACACATAAGTAACAAACTGCACACAATCATTTATTATGCATAAAAAGTAAATAGTAGTGGCATTTTGACTTGCACACTTTCATGGTCTCTTTTTGTCTTTTGGGGTTCATATATTTTCATTTTTTGACTTTTTCATTCTTTTTGTCCTTGATTATTCTTTTAAAACATACCCTCTTTACATTTTTTAATTATTTAATATGGAAAACATTTGCAGAAAGAAAAGGTATGTACAATATTACAAGGCTTAACCTTATGATTTAAAGAACGAGCTTCTCCCATGAACTATTTAAATACTAAGGGGGGTGGGGTGAATCGATATTTTGGAAAATCTATTCAATTATTGTGAATAAATTATTTTATCTATTTTAGCATTAAAAAAATTAGGAAATATATTAACATACCATTCACATTATTAGCACTCATAATGTACCTCAAGGTTGAGAAAAGGCAATTCCGAGGTAACCACAGACCAAGCTTTCGATCTGGCATCTAGCCCTTGCCAGACTAGAGAGGGCTTTCTCTTTTCCAACAAAATGTGGCTGTGATAATAGATTCTTAGGCTAGCTATGGAGAGCTGGGATTTTTTTGAAAGGTTTGGGTCGAAAAAGCAAGAGAAAGGACGATTGGGCTATGGAGTCGATGCTAGTTTTTGCCGGAAAACTTGGGGCAAAGTAAGTGCCATGTTCAGCCAGATAGAAGATTGAAAATCTGAGGAATAGGGGAGAAAGTCCACTGCCTTGCAGGCATCAAACATGGGATGGATCTACAGCAGTAGAATTAGATGACAGTGAAACACGAGGTTGCTCAATAGAGCATCTAGCCAAGGATGAATTCTACTAAGACAACCATTACATCTAACAACAAAATCATCATGATAGGGGCATCATAGGGGATGGATTCTTAACACGTCTATGAGATAATTCTATAAAAAGGCAGAAAAACAAAATATGTAAGTGAATTACAGGAAAAACATACTAGACATTAAAACCGTGATGGATCCCAGGTCCAAAGGGCAGAAAATTGCTTTATTAAAATGACATTCAATAAAACTTTACACAGTGCAAATGCCTCTTCTTGTTGCAAAAATCGAACCTCTATCTTTTTAAAATAATCCTATATATACCCTATTACATATTAATTATGAATTCCTAAACACAGGAATCAAAATAATTAAAATAGAAAAAACAAACAAACACTTGAATATATTTTTATGCGGTCAAATAAAATAAATCTAACTTATAGCTAAGGAATTAAATCACAACAAAACAAAATAATTGATTTGTGCCACAAGTTGAATTGCCTACCTAAGTTTGTTTTCGAACATCGCTGGAAATCAAGGATAATCTAGGATGCTGATCAAATCATCCTCCAACTGTGCTCTGTAGATGCCTTGGATTCCTGAAATATTTGCCATTTGTTTGTTGAATGTTTTGAGTACTGCCACCTCTGCTTAAAAAAATCAATGTTGTTGATTTCATAACTAAAATACTTGCCATCAATTCCTAGAAAATCTGAACGTCCAGGAGAAGATGTGAAGTCAGCTCTATGAAGGGAAGCATCGACGTAGTCAGCCTCTCTCAGCACATAAGGCCTATTGATCTCATTGAGATAATTATGCTCTAAAACACGTTCTCTTGTTATTTGACGGTGTAAATATTCAAGCCCTGGATCTACCCAACAATAATCAATATCCGATAATAACCTGTTCCACATAGGAAATGGATCAGCAGGAGGCAGGGCCTGCCTCTGATATGCAGAAGCATATAGCTCTAATGCTTGCAAAGCATAAGCATTAAGTAATGGTGCACACTGAGGCAACATTGTGTCAGGTCAATATAATGGAACTTGGGGAACTCGATCAACAAATGGTACACGTCTTGCTGCCCCAACATTATCACGAACAGGTTTCCCAAGCCTACTGTCTCGTGGACCACGAGAGTTTTGAAAAGGTACCATCCAAAACAGCTAGGATGAATTTTTAACCTGTTCTGCGTTTAGTTGAAACTTGAACTTGTTTTTCCTATAGTAATTATCTTTAATTGCAACCTTGAATTTTTTCTCTAGAAATGGCAAGCATTCCTTCGGAATACGGAAGCGTATCTGGGTTGGAAAAGGCTTCTTCGAAGTCTTGAATGCATTAGGTTCAAGTTCATATCCACCTTTACCTATAGCCTTGTATATTCCATACATCATACGAAGGTTGAAGTCATACAAAAAGAGCCACATTCCATTCGTAACCTTCTCAACAAGCTCCTTGTGTGCTGAGGCAACCCAAAAACATGATAATGGAAACCTGTCAACCATGACCCTTGCTTTCAGAAGCGCCTTCAATGATTCCAGGAATTCCACCCCATGGGAGGTGTCTTACTCAACTCATTGTCCAGCAGACTTCTTGGATTAGAGCTAGTGTGAATGAAAGAGAAATGCGAGGCCAAGTGCACACCTACAGAACTTTGTATTTTAGAATGGACCTACGTGCAGCGTCAAAGGGCTATGCGCAGTGCCATAGTCCAGAAGCACAACGCCATAGCCAGGAGCGTAGCGCCACAGCCTAGATTGGCTTGGATGTCGATATTTTGACTTGGTTTCAATGTTTTGACTTGTGTGTGTTGTGGATCTAGGGGTGCTGATATTTGGAGCTGAGCTAGGCACTTGTTCTCATCGTAAGCATGACAAAACAAACAATAATCCTTGGAACCAATATGCAAGTTTCAATGCTTGCAATTTTTCTTCTTTCTTTGGTTTCTTCCACTTTCTTTAGCTCTTCCATTCTTTGAATGTGCATCTCTCTAGCGTTTTGTGCGCTGACTACTTCTTCACATGCTTGGTTGTACATCTCATGAAGCCATTTCAGTTCAAGCTCCAACTTTTCTAGCTCGTTTTCAAGCTGTGACTTCATAGATGTGCTTGGCAGTGAGGATGTGCCTAAATAATTATCAAATGATGAATATCGCTCATCACTGTCCTCACTAGTCATCTTGATTCCCATTTTACTCTTGATATTCTTAAAATCAAGAAGCATGGTTGATTTCCCAACTAGAGATTCTACCTCTTCTTGAAAATTGCAAGTCCTCAAAATAATTTCGTTGTTGGCCCTGCTTGACTCTAAAGAAACAGTTTATTTCACTAATGAGAGTTTTCCTTTTGATATAACATATATAGTAGAAAAAATTGGAACAATCTTTGCCACCCTTGCTAGTACATCAAGGACCATGATCCTCCTACAAAATGATCTATTTGTCGAATATTATAAGCTCAACGAACGATCATGAAGATAATGTTAGGATGAATGTTAGGACTGCACGCTACAACATGATTACTTGCAGAAAGGACCCTAATGAAAAGATCTATCAGACCCTCTGGCAAAGGGGAAGCTTTTCATTTATTTCACAAGTCAAGTATTCTTTGAGTTGAAAAGATTGGAAGAGCTGTAAGTAAGGATGACAGCAAACACTGAATGAAAATCTATAAATCTTCAAGTAATTCCTCTCTAGGACCATGAGATGAGTAGCTGTAAACTTTTCACCAGCACTATCCTTGTCAACAATGTACAGTTCCCTCTGCACAGGATATCTCTTTCAATCAAAGCAGAGAAACGAGCTCGCCATATGTTGAGATGAGGATTAGCAGCACACTAATAGACCTAAAATTCTATGTTCTCTTCTTCGCTATCATAATCCAGCCACAAGACCAGCCACTGACATCTCCTAGCTTCCTCTAGATCATTCAATACTTGAACTGCAACATGGGAGGCCTTTGAGTCAACCATTCATTCGGTTGTATCTTTTGATCCGGGAGCCGGTTTTGGGAGTGTGATATACCGCTGGAAAGATTTTTCCGAGATGATCCTGATAAACATGCTTATGACGTGTTTTGTGCTAAAGATCATGTCCAAAACATCTAACAAAACCAGAAATAGTAAGAGCTCATGTTGATGCCTAGTGACAAGCTATGAAGACTGGAACTAACATCAACCTTATTGGGGATGGCAGCTCCTTCAAGGTGCCAAGAACTGTAGATCTCTGGGAACATGTAGATTAGTGCCTCATCCATTGGGAAATACAGTCAAACAACTGCAAACTCAAAACAACTCATACCAATCCAAAAACATATACATACTACAACCTGTACATAAACAAATACCAAAAACTGAAATGTTGCCTCAGGAAGCTTATTTATACACAAACCTACTCTACTTTACAGCAAAATTGATAGATCAAGTAATGTTGTAATGCAAGATCAACAAATCAAGTAATTGTGACAAGGATGCAGTTGTTTGATGGTGTTTGAAATAGAACATAATTGGAAACTCTACCAGCAATATATACACATAGTACTTCTGGCTCTGTAAAAGGCATTCTGGTTTGTCATCCAAATTGAAAAAACCTTGCGTGTACGCTTCAATAGGATCAAAGAAACCAGATTCTAACTGCTGCACCAACTTATTAACATATGCTCTCGGCTGGAGATTGTCACACCTTGCTGTAAATCATAACATCCTTCAATCCAACCATCGAAGGGCAACCTTACCTTTTCTTCTTTGGGATGAGGGAGAGTTTCTAAGAACTATTTAGGTCCTTGGAAATCATATCATTCAATTTGAACATCCAATAGTTCAATTTCATTTTCTAATCTTTCAGTAACTAAGCCAAGAAAACAATATTTTCTTTCAGGTGTGAGTCAGATGGATTTCAAACTAAGAAACATTGATGTTGAGAAGTTCTAATTAGTCTAAAATTTTGCTAACTCATCCCTTAAAATCAATAAAATTTCACTAGATAACGGATTTGTCACATACCCTGTCATCGGTGATTACCATCAACGTTCGGAAATCTGGATTCTTTGGCAGGGAAGTTGAAGCTCAGGATCTTGAACAATGGAGTCATCAGGTAGATGATTTCAACCTTCATGTGTGTCTGAATACTGTCCACCATTAGCAATCATATCTGCAACTTGAATGATCTTTCCCTGAGAATATTTGTCACCTCATCCCTGGCAGTGACGCCAAAATGTTAGCACTCAGAATGTACCTCAAGGATGAGAAAAGGCAATTCCAAGGTAACCACAGACCAAGCTTTCGATCTAGCATCTAGCCATGTCAGACAAGAGCGGGCTATCTCTTTGCCAACAAAATGTGGCTGTGATAACTGATTCTTAAGCTAGCTATGGAGAACGAGGATTTGTTTGAAAGGTTTGGGTCAAAACAACAAGAGAAAGGACGATTGGGCTATGGAGTTGATGGCAGTTTTTGCTGGCAAACCTGGGGCAAAGTAAGTGCCATGTTCAGCCAGATATAAGATTGCAAATGTGAGAAGAATAGGGGAGAAAGCCCGCTGCCCTACAGGCATCAAATAGGGGATGGATCTATAGTAGCAATGTTAGATGAAAGTGAAACACAAGGTTGCTCACAGAGCATCTAGCCAAGGATGAATTCTACTAAGACAACCACATCTAACAACAAAATCATCATGATAGGAGCATCATAGGGGATGGATTCTTAATACATCTCTTAGATAATGCTGTAACAAGGAAGAAAAACAAAATATGTAAGTGAATTATAGGAAAAATATACTAGACATTAACACCGTGATGGATCCCAGGTCCAAAGGGTAGAAAACTTCTTTATTAAAATGATATTCAATAAAACTTTACATAGTCCAAATCCCTCTTCTTGTTGCAAAAATTGAACCTCTATCTTTTTAAAATAATCCTATATATACCCTATTACATATTAATTATGAATTCCTAAACATAGGAATCAAAATAATTAAAATAGAAAAAACAAACAAACACCTAAATATGTTTTTCTGTGGTCAAATAAAATAAATCTAACTTATAACTAAGGAATTAAATCACAACAAAACAGAACAATTGATTTGCTGCCACAAGTCGAATTTCCTACCTAAGTTTGTTTTGGAACATCGCTGGAAATCAGGGATAATCTGGGATGCTGATCAAATCATCCTCCACCTGTGCTCTGTAGATGCCTTGGATTCCTGAAATATTTGCCATTTGTTCATTGAATGTTTTGAATATTACCACCTCTCCTTCAAAAACTCAATGTTGTTGATTTCATAACTAAAATACTTGCCATTGATTCCTAGAAAATATAAACGTTTGGGAGAAGATGTGAAGTCAGCTCTACGAAGGGAAGCATCAATGTAGTCAGCCTCTCTTGGCACATAAGGACTATTGATCTCATCGAGATAATTCTGCTCTAAAACACGTTCTCTTGTTTCTAACAGTGTAAATATTCAAGCCCTAGATCTACCCCACGATAATCAATATTAGATAACAACCCGTTCCACATAGGCAATGGATCAACAAGAGGCAGGGCCTGCGTCTAATATGTAGAAGCATATGGATCTGATGCTTGCAAAGCATAAGAATCAAGCAATGGTGCATGCTGAGGCAATATTGTGTCAGGTCGATGTAATGGAACTTGGGGAACCTGATCAACAAATGGTACACGTCTTGCTGCCCCAACATTATCATGAACAGGTTTCCTAGGTCTACTGTCTCGTGGGACCACGAGAGTTTGAGGACCATGAGAGTTCTGAAAAGGTACTGGTCAAAACAGCTAGGACAAATTTTTAACGTATTCTGCGTTTAGTTGAAAATTGAACTTGTTTTTCCCATAGTAATTATCTTTAAACGCAGTGTTGAATTTTTTCTCTGGCAATGGAAAGCATTCCTTCTGAATACAGAAGCGTATCTGGGCTAGAAAAGGCTTCTTCGTAGTCTTGAATGTATTAGGTTCAAGTTCATATCCACCTTTACCTGTAGCTTTGTATATTCCATACATGAAACGAAGGTTGAAGTCATACAAAAAGAGCCACATTCCATTCGTAACCTTCTCAACAAGCTCCTTGTGTGCCTGAGGCAACCCAAAAACATGATAACGAAAACCTGTCGACCACGACCCTTGCTTTGAGAAGCACCTTCAATGATTCCAAGAATTTCACCCCATGGGAGGTGTCCTACTCGACTCATTGTCCAATAGACTTCCTGGATTAGAGCTAGCGTGAGTGAAAGAGCAATGCGAGGCCAAGCGAGCACCTACAGAACTTTGTTTTTTAGAATGGCCCTACGCAGAGTGTCAAAGGGCTAAGTGTAGCACCATAGTCCAGAAGCGCAGTGCCACAGCCAAGAGCGTAGCGCCACAATCCAAATTGGCTTGGCTATCGAGCTTTTGAATTGGTTTCGTTGTTTTGACTTGTGTGTGTTGTGGATGCAAGGGTGCTGAGATTTGGAGCTGAGTTGGGCCTTCATTCTCATCGTAAGAATGACAAAACAAACACGAATATTTGGAACTAATACGCAAGTTTCAATGTCTGCAATTTTTCTTCTTGAATATTTTGTTGCTTCCACTTTATTTAGTTCTTCCATTCTCTGAATGTGCATCTCTTTGGTGTTTTGTGCGCTGACTGCTTCTTCACATGCTTGGCTACACATCTCACGAAGCCATTTCAGTTCAAGCTCCAACTTTTCTAGCTCGTTTTCAAGTTGTGACTTCATAGATGTGCTTGGTAGTGAGGACGTGCCTAAATAATTATCAAATGATGCAGATCACTCATCACTGTCCTCACTAGTCATCCTGATTCCCATTTTACTCTTGATATTCTTAAAATCAAGAAGCACGGTTGATTTCCCAACTAGGTGTTCTACCTCTTCTTGAAAATTGCAAGTCCTCGAAATAATTTTGTTGCTGACCCTGATTGACTCTAAAGAAGTAGTTGATTTCACTAAAGAGAGTTTTCCTTTTGATATAACATATACAGTAGAAAAACTTGGAACAATCTTTGCCACCCTTGCAGGTACTTCAGGGACCATGACCTTTGTACAAAACGATCTATTTGAAAAATATTATAAGCTCAGGGAATGATAATGAAGATAATATTAGGATGAATGTTAGGACTGCACTCTGCAAAGTGATTACTTGCAGAAAGAACCCCAATGAAAAGATCTATTAGACCCTCTAGCAAAGGGGAAGCTTTTCATTTATTTAACATGTCAAGTATTCTTTGAGTTGAAAAGCTTGGAAGAGATGTAAGTAAGGATGACAACAAACATTGAATGAACATCTATAAATATTCAAGTAATTCCTCTCTAGGACCATGAGACCAGCAACTGTAAACTTTTCACCAACACTATCCCTGTCCACAATGTATAGTGCCCTCTGCATAGGATATCTCTTTCAATCAAAGCAGAGAAACGAGCTCGCCATATGTTGAGTTGAGGATTAGCAACACGGTAATAGACCTCAAATGCTATGTTCTCTTATTCTCTATCACAATCCAGCCACAAGACCAGCCACTAACACCTCCTAGCTTCCTTTGGATCATTCAATACATGAACTACTGCACGGGAGGCCTTTGACTCAACCATTCATTCAATCACATCTTTTGATCTAGGAGCCAGTTTTGGGAGTGTGATATACTGATGGAAAGTTTTTTCCAAGCTACTCTTGATAAATATGCTTATGACATGTTTTGTGCTAAATATCATGTACAAAAAATCTAACAAAACGAAAAATAGTAAGAGCTCATGTTGATCCCCAGTGACAGGCTGCAAAGACTGGAACTAACACACATCATACTAAAGGAAAAACAAGTTTTAGTCGGAAATCTATAAAGGGAGAAAACCACAATTCATTTTCTTTATTTCTTCAATTTAGTCTTACAAATGTTTACTAGCACCCACTAGTTGGAGACTTCTATCCCCTTCTATTTCACAAGAACCCACTTGCAAGAGCACTAACCCTTATTTATTTACTAGCACCTATCAGTTAGAAGATTCCACTCCCTTGGTTTCTTCCAAGTACCAATGAATCAACCTCTAGTTTCATTTTCAAACTGGATTCTAGCACCCTTTTAATTGGATGATAAAATTAAGTTTTCAAGACTAATATTTCTAGTCTGTTCTATAATCTGATAAATAACTCTTGATAATAAATTGACTAATATCTATTAGTTCTCAGCACTTTAATGAGAGACCCAACACAATCATCTTTGCAAACTCAACTCAGCACATTCGAACACCAACAAGTTTGTGCATTCAAGAAATCATTTGATATTGTGTTTATGGGATCTTGGCTCTGATTAAATTTTGCAAATTACAACACATTAATATTTGTCTCCTACTTCTTATCCATCTACTTTTAGACTTCAGAATTGAAAATTATAAACCACCAACCTCTCTCCTTTACATATTCAACTATTTAAGGAACGACACTAGATTCCAATGATTTAATAGCAGTAATGTAAGTTATCACAATACACGGTGAACACATGCTCTCGGCTTCTCCACATTACTTTTCATAAACACATTTTGTCAGGAAATAATATGTCTTACACTTACAGGATCAAATCCAAAATAATTTGTCCCTCATCCACTCATTATCTAAATCAAAGAATCATATATATAGCTTATGTTCTCTCGGAATACCATGGGAAAACCACTTTGCTTTATCCTTGGTTATGTTATAGTTGATTGCATTGACTAGGTCATTCCTCCCCAAAGATACTTGTAATTGAATGCTACAAACAACCCTCAGTAAAAACCTCTCCTCCGGAGCAAGTTTATACATTTTCATAGCTATTGTTGTTTAACATAGGAATATTCTCGAACATGTCAGTTGAAGAGACATGTCATTAGATCTGGTTTGTTTGGAATCTTTCCACAAGTGGCTTGGTCCATCATGGTAGATTTTGACTCTAGTATAAGAACACTTTTCTTTCCATCTACAATATTGATATTTTCTTGGCATACTCATTTAGACTCCAGCACTTGTGCTCGCTTTCTCCATTCTACCTCTGCCTACATCTCCACGGCTGTTCTTATACCTGATATTGGATTGATGTCCCCAGTTCACTACACATGGTTTTTTTGTGAAAAATGGTATTTTGTAATTGTCGATGGATATGGAATAGGAATAAATTCCTCTTTCAAAAAATGCACATACGCAACATGATCAATAAACGATATCAAGGTGTGAATGATTACATCAAGAGCCTTGACATATTTCCCAAATCACTCTATAACAAATGCAATATTTTCAGGCATGATTCTTTTGCCCAAATTTGTGGGTGTTGAAATATCATACCTTACGCTAGCATCATCTCAATGCCTACCACTTTTGAAACACCATATTTGAATCGGTTTTGATTGAATTGACCAAGGAAAGTGAAATCCTTGAAAGAGGATAACGATGTAGCTCAACTGGGTGAATATAGGTTGGTGCTTGCATACATTCATAGGGATTTTAGTTTTTGTGCATTCCTTCAACATTGCACCACTTTCTTTCATCGATGTTGGAGGAGTACCAACAAAATGGATGCATTTTATTAACAAATAAGCCAAAACATCATTGTCTTCTCAAGCATCTATGGTTGAGCCAATTATTTTAATAGTGGGATCAAAAACATTTGTTCGATTAGCTTCAAATGATCACTAATGGAGATTATTTTATAGATAACTTGCAGCAATAAGTATTCCCCCACTTAAGCGAGAATATTGCACAGTAAAATTTATCAATGCATTGTGATTTTCTTGCTGCCTGTCATTGAAATAATTTTGTGGCCTCTACTCTGCTTCAACAATATCTTTCTAAGACATGGTTGAAGGGAAAAGCAAGATACTTTGCTTATATCTGGTGGAAAGGAACTAACCCACCAATCATCCTACCATTAATAAATGAAAGTCCCATGCTTGATGGGAATGTTCAAAAACCTTAAGCCATCATCCCTATTACATCGATGACCTACATTACTATGCTGATAAGCCCATCAATCTCCCCCTTTGGCATTGATGGAAATTGCAATCACCAAATCACGTGTTGACATCAAATTATGTTGAGTTTTCTTGATGCCTTATCTCTTTCTCAGATGTATTTCCTTATGGTTGATTATTATCTCTCTTCCCCTTTTACATTAATGGCAGAGGAGATGTGTCTATGGACTAATTGTAGACCAAAATATATATGTGACTATTGTAGAATAGTTTTCCTCCAAGTGATTGCTATAACAAACTATCTATTTATCTAGACAGTCGTTCTTAGATTACTGGCACACTCTTGCAACAAAAATCCCTATAAAGCATTCACATACTTTGATCTATACAAGACTTAACAAAAACTAACAGTCGAAATGATATATGCCAAACAACAACGTTAGTAATCTGGTAACTAACACAATAATGACATATGTATAACATATTTTTGCAACAAAAAAATCCTCAGATCTATACAACAACAAGAATTTCATTCCATATTTAGTAGGACAAGAAGACCCACAAACTGTGAAGCACAAGAGTCATGATACATCTCAGCTCATCTTAAGGCAATACTATCATTTAACTCTGGCAATACTTAGCAAGAGACAATCATCATCTACGATGAAGAAAATTGACAACAAATTGTACATCCTTATGAGCTCATCTATTCTTAATAGTCTTATTTAGTGCACTTTAATTTATGGACAATATTTTCATACCAAGTAGCAACTAATATCTCAAACTTCTCCTAGAAGACTTTAGCAAATGAAAAATCAAAATATAAGCTATACAACCACTTTGTTAAAGCACATGAATGCAATTTTTTCTTATCAAGCACTTGATAGGCTCCCTTGAACACATACTATTGTTGAGTTCACAATACTTGGTGATTTTTCTCATTACACCCTAGAGTCTATGCATTTGAAATAAAGAGCAACTCTAATTGATTACACATTACTCCCCCTGTGCTGATGTTGGATCATATGCTTGATTCATGCACAAAGAGTAGTCCCATCCACATGTGAACTACTTCAATCAGGTCATGGAAATAAAATTATGGAAGAGATTAGGAGGAGATCATCCCCAATATCTATTTAAGATACTCAAATAATGCTCATGGAAGAGGCTTAGTAAATATTTTTGTAATATGTTCATGTGTAGAAACATAATCTAGTTTGACAATTTGATCTAACACTTGTTCTCTGAGGAAGTGATATTAAATAGGAATGAGCTTTGTCTTGGAGTGCATTAGTAGATTTTTTGAAATATTAGTAGCACTGGTGTTATCAAAAAGTTTGGATATAGGTTGAGTACATTCTAATTGAATGTCTTTCAAACTTTGGATCATCCACAAGATTTTGTGAAACATGAGGCAACTACAATATACTTAGCTTTAGTTGTAGACAAAGAGATTTAAATTTCTTTCTTTCTTACCCAAGAAACTAAGAAATTTCCTAGGAAGAATGCTCCAACACTTGTACTTTTCCTGTCATCAATGTTTCTTACCCAATTTTCATCAGTATAATCTTGAAGAGTAAAGCTTGTATTCTTTGGATACGAAAGTCCAAATTATGAAGTTCCTTATATATATTTAAATATCCTTTTCACTGATTTGAGATGAGTTTCCTTAGGATTATATTGAAAGCACCCCACTATTCCAACAACATGCATAATATTTGGCCTCATAGTTATGAGATAGAGTATACTTCCAATCATTTATGTACATTCAAATTGATTGACTTTTGGAGATTTTCATCTTTTCTTAGGTTGTAGACTATTTCCATGGGTGTACAAACTTATTTACTTTCTTCCATCGTATTTTTCTTAGAATATCCTTGAAGTATTTCATTGGAGAAAGAAATATTCCTTATTTTCTTGTTGTACTTGTAATCTAGGGAAGAAGGCCAATTCCCAAGTAGAGACATTTAAAATTTGGCTACATTGTTGTTACAAAACCTTGGCTCATTGATTCAACATTACTCCCAAAAATTATATCATCAAAATATACAACAACTACCAATATATTATCACCTCCCATCTTAATATACATATTATTACCAACTGATCCTTTTCTAAATCCTTGTTGCTATAAGTATTTGCCTAGCTTGCAATACTAGTGCTTAGGGTCTTGCTTTAACCTGTATAAGGCTTCTTAAGATTACAAACATAATATTTCTTATTACTCAACATAAAACTCTCAAGTTTCTCAATATAGACCTCTTCTTCCAGATCTCCGTTTAAGAAGGAAGAAGTAACATCCATCTATTATACATTGAATTTACAAAAGTATAAATATTCTAGGAACATTCTAATGGCTTCGGTCGCTACAATAGGGGAAAAGGCTTCTTCTAAATTGATCCCTTATTTATAAGCATAACCTTTGCAAAAAAGTCTTACCTTATTCCTAATAACTTGGCCAATTTCATTTAACATGTTTTTGAATATCCATTTGGTACTTATTACATTTCTATCTTCGTGGTCTTGGGAGATCGCATGTTTGATTTTTCTCTATCTGATTTAGTTTGTAATGAATTGCTTTAATCCAACATTCATCTTAACTTTCTTGCTAAAGACTCTAAGGTTTTATTTTATATAATAGAGCCAAATTTTCATGACTGTATTATGAACTTCCTTCTAGTTTATACACCAAAATATTTGTTTCGAAGAATTTGGTTTCCAAGATGATTTTTTTGTTCATACATGGATAGAATTTTGTTTTCGATTTTCTTCTTTTTCTTCTTCCTCAAATCCTTCATGTTAACCTTGTTCTTCATATCTTTTGGCTTGATTTTCTGGTAACTCCTCATCACTGAATTCATCAAGTTGAGGCTATCTTCAGGGATAAGCATATCATTCATCAACTTTGACATCAATTTTGTCAACAATTTTTCATAATCTCTTGTTGTAACATTTGTATCCCTTACTTCTGGAAGAATATCCAAGTAGAATACCTTCGTCTGCTCTTGGTTCAATTGTTTTGAGCTTGGCTTCATTTCTTTTGATATAACACATGCTTCCAAAAACTATAGTGTTTGATTGAAGCATGTCTTCCATAGCACAAGTCATAAGGTGTTTTATATTTTTTAGTCCAACATGTGTCTTATTGATAATATTGACTTTTGTTTACATAAATTCTCCCCAAAAGGTATGAGATACTCCTGATTTGTCAAGCATGGCATGGGCCATTTGTTGAATTGTCTTATTCATCCTTTCATCAACCCCATTTTGTTGAGGAGTTTTAGCTATAGAAAATTGTCTCTTGATTCCATGTTTTTCATAGAAGTCATAAAACTCATTGGATGTTGTCTCACCTCCTCTATCAGACCTCAAGCATTTAATTTTTAATTCCATTTGATTTTTAACCAACGCCTTAAAATTTTTGAATTTTTCAAATGCTTCATATTTATATTTCAATAAACCCAACACATTCTAGTGTAATAATCAATTAGCAACATAAAATATTGCTCACCTTGTGGAGATCTCTTCCTTGTTGGTCCATGTATATCAATATGAATTAATTAAAGGGGTTGTTTTGTTGAATTTTCCTTTTCCTTGAATTGAACTCTTGACTATTTACGAAACTAGAAAGACTCACAAACATTATTTTTAGGTAGGAATATTATGGGCATATTTTAGAAAACCTACTTCTTACTCAATTTAACTAGTTGATTGAAGTTGAGATGTCTTAGTCTCTTATGCCACAAGCAAATTTCATATTTTTTCTCAAATAACAGTTTTCACTTTCACCATCTAGCACATAGTTACTTGGAGTTCTAACTCCTTTAAATATGATCTCCCCTATTTTCAGTTCTTTAACCACATACTCATGGGATCTAAATGTTACTTGATGTCCTTGATCACACATGTGACTAACACTTATTAGATTATGTTTAAGTCCATCTACAAGTAGCACATTTTGAGCCTTGGCTTTTCCTTTCTCCAAGAAAACAAACCCTTTGCCTTTTATTTTCGTTGGATCATTATTACCAAAAGTAAGATTTCCATTTTTTACTTCCTTGAGGGTATTAAATTTACCTTTTTCCCCTATCATGTGTTTTGAGCACCCATTGTCGATGTGCCATTGATTTTCTTGATTTTTGGTATATAGGACAAATCCACATTTTTCTCAATATGTAGTCTTTTTCTTCTTCCAAATTCTGATAAAATATGTGTTTTTGTTCCTTTGATAACAAGACATTGACATGTTTATGAATTCATTGGATTCATGTCAAAGTTTTTTGCAATAAGAAAACTCAACTCCATCCATAAGACGAGAAAATGCATTATGGAATGATTTTCTAGTGGCGGTCATTTTGTTTGAAAGTGAGTTCACCCTTGCTTCTCTTGATTTGTTAACTTTATATTCTATGCAATGAACTTCTTTGCAACCAAAATTATGAAAAATAAAATCGTGACCAAAGAAATTGTATGGTACCTAGGTATGAAGAAGTTTCTTGAAATAATTACCCCTTGATTGAAGTGAAGATAAGACTTTTCATTCTTGTTCTTCCTTTCTCCTTTGTAACTTGTGTTACTTGGTCTATTCTATCCTTGTTGGACATATCTTGTACTTTTCGATTTTCTATGCTACCTATTGGTTCACATAAGTGCATTAACATAGCTTTTTGAGTTCTCGGATTTCAATGTCTTGGGATTTGAGCCTCCTTTGGCATGTTTTTTTGTTTCCTTGTATCCAAGTCCTGTTTTAATTGATGGGGAATTTTGACAATCGATAATATTATCCAAAGTGCTTGATCCTTTCACATGCTTTAAATTTTGATTTATATATGCCCTTGTATTCTCAATATATTTTCTTAATGATACAATTTTTAATTCCAATTTGTCACTATATCTCTCTTTATCTTGCAGTTGATTCATTAAAACTTCCTCCTATAACACTATCCTCCCATATTTACCCAAGCTAACTAGTCCATTGGGGTAAACACATGATGAGAGGCTTCTAGGATGTGATTTGACTACCCATATACAATTAAGGTAGTGGAGTTGACAAAACTAAACCAATATGACCTTCCACACATGCTACAGAACCTTCAGGAGCCAACCAACCCTACCAAGTGATCAACCCTTGAGGAAAATTGACATTTTATTGATCTGGACCCTCAACCACTCTCATAACAAGCCATGCATGTGACTAAGGCCTTCCAGTCACTCCCACAGCATGGCATGCCAACAACTGGGGACTTTTTCTGACAGTTTTGAGCCAACGACCTAGGATTCTGAGCCAGTTATTCAGGCCACGTCTCAGGCTACTTCCCAAAACTTCATGAAATCTTCAAAAATGATAAATAACATTGGAACAAGGTTACTAATGCAAAGATTTGACCAATGAATTGATTAGACCCCTACTAGCCATGACAAGCATTTCATCAAACATGTCACAAATATCTAATACACAAGTTGTTATTACTCAAATTTTCCTAGAAGTTGTAAGAAGGGGAAAGGGGTCTGAGGTAACCACAAACCAACTTTTGGATACAGAATCTAGCCAATCTATACCTAGAGAGGGCTCTCTCTTTAAGTTTTAGCTTTGGTTTATAAGGTTTTAGGCTAGTTATTAGAACTTTGGGAGTTTGATTGAGTTTGTTGGTGAAATTCAGTAGTAAAGGGGTAGAACTGAATAGTTTAGTCCATTGGGCTAATGGATCCAGGGAAAATGGCTCATCTGGATTTGGTTTCTCAATAAAAGATGACTTCACAGGGAAAGATAGCTGAATAGAGAGCAAATAGAGACTTTAAAAAATGAGATGTACTTAAAAGGGTTGAAGGGCAATTAAGAATCCTTCAACATGTTTTAAGGGAATAAAACTTGACTAATCACCAATAAAGAGAAATTAAGAATTATTTACTAAATGAATAACATGAATAAACTAGGAAACAAGAGCAATTAAGAATTCACTGTTTATGCTAGTTTAGAATAAAACATTGAGAACAGAAATGATTGAAGACAGATTGCACTTAAGCACTTTTTGAATTATTCTTTTTCATTTTAATATTCAGATATGGAACATAATTGATATAATAAACTAGAAAATATTAACACATGCAATATAAGATACTTATTTGTTTGATGTTCAACACATGAATCCTATGAAAAGTCCTTTACATCAATCCTTCATCCAACCAACCATGAAAATTTTGTCCAACAACACTTTTTATTCCAAAATAATCAGTTTTACAGCAATGTCTAAGAATCCACCCTCAATACTCTAAACGAGGGAGTATTTATACACAAACTTTATAATAAAAATATCTCATAACAAAGTGAGAAATAAAATGAGATGACTAACTAGAAGTTACATGAAGATAGGGCTAGATAGTCTCATAGATAACAGATAGAGGAAAATGGATGGTTTGCCGTCCCTATTCTTAAGAGTGTGCTGGAGTTAGGCCCTATGATTTGGCCTCTTGCTGTCTTTGATGTAACTCTGTGCTGGCTGCTATGTTTTTATCTTGTTACTGATACACTTTACCTGCATCTGATACTCTTTACCTGTTGATCTCTTTTTATCCTCTTTCACCCTCATTGAGTGTAGTAAATATCCAAAATTTAATTTTTACCAAAGAGAAATTACAAAATTTCTAACATTTATTCCCACCATTTTGGCTGTGGTATTCGGGTTTTTTGAAGTTTTCTGAGGGTTTCATCTGTTTCGGCATACCTGAGAAAGGTAGGCTGAATAGGAAACAAGTGTTTTATTTCATGCTCAACATAGAACAGATTCTCTAGACTATCATAGAGAACTCTGCCTGTAGGGAGTGCTTTTGATGCTGAAGCACTTGTTGATGAACTTGCCTGGTTGCCTGCATATTGATTCAACTTGTCCACATAATCTATATGCCTCATTAATTTGTCATTAATAACTAAAGGACTAGGTAACCATTTACTCTGCAAAATACCAAATCTCTCCATAAAAGCATTAATTTCCTCTTACATGTCATGGCACCTTCTTTCTAAATTTTGCATCAGAGTCCTTTTAGTTAATACTCTTTTGAGTTCTAGAATGGTGTTTGTTCTGTCTTCAATGCCTAGTTCTTGAAGCTGGTACTTATTCTTGTTATTCAAAAAATGTATGAGCCTGGTGGCTTCCTCAAGCATTTTTCCTAATTCTACTCTTGTCTTCTGAATCTCTTCTCGAGTTGCCTTTACCAACTCTATTTTCTCAAAAATTATTTGGATTGATGGCCAAACACCATTTATTGACTAAATAATGCTGGCCCATAGAATCTTCTTGATGTTTGTTAGAGGCTTGTCAAAAATTAGATATTTTTCTAATGATTTTACATTGTTTTCTAATCCTTTGATTTCCCTTGTTTTTTCTGCAACATTTATCTTTGAGAGATCATACCTCTGTTCTAGGTTAGCATACTATTCTTTCACCTTATTTAACTCTGAAACTTGTAGTTTCATGTCCTCCATTGATTCTATTAGTTCCTCTGCGCTCAAATTGGAAGTACTTCCCTGGGTTGTTCCTGTTGTTGTTGTACCTGCTTCTGTAGTTGGACTTGTGACTGCCTCAGTTATGGCTGCTAGAATATTTGGTGCTAGAGTTGTACCAAGAGTTGAAGAGACTGCAGTTGAGACTATTGGTATCACATTGGAAGGCCAAGAGGTCGACTCTCCTTGCTTGTCCTTCAATTATTTTTCTAATGGTTGCTCAGTCTCATTCAGTCGTTCATTAAGTTTTAAGAGTAAATTCATCAGCTCTTCTTCATATTTTTGCTTTATGATCTCATCAGTCTGTGGATGCCTTGAAGGAGGCAGATTTAGCTACTTCCTCAAGGTAGTAATATCTTCATCTTTCTTTTTGATTAGTGCTTCTACACCCTTCACATATTTGGGATCATGTCCCAATCCAATAATTATTTCTTCTAAATATTTTATTCTATTATCTTTGGCCTGTGAAGAGGCTTTTTCTAGCTGTAATTGGGCACTTGTATTATTTAGAGAATTCTCCAGTCTTTGGGCCATCATAGCCTTACCAGTCAGTGTAGAATAAATCATTTCTCTCATTTGTTTTTGCATCTCAATCTGGTCCAAAGGATGAATGTCTGATGCCATGATTTCAAAATTGGTTTTGAGATAGTCTGCTGCTGATTGAGGCTATGGTACTTTAGGTTTAAAGTAACTCATTATCATTTTTCCCTCTTTGATACCATACGCTGACATCAGTCTGTTTTGATTGGTGGGAGACATTTTCAAATATTGGTTGTAAACCTGAAGCCTCAATGGATCATTTCTAGCTTTTATTTCTATAAATGTTCTCTTGATATCTAAGGCATTTTTCCTTGCTGGCCTGAAAGATGATACGTCTGCACTTTGTTGTCTTTTTAGCTCTTGTCTCTGTGAGCTAGTGGATGCTTCCCCCACTGGAAAAGTTTTTTGGCTATCTACTCTTTCTCTTCTCTGACTATCTGTAGTCTCTTCAACAAATTCCTCTTCTGAAAGGGGATTTAGTTTTTGCCTTTTTGTACCAGGCTGTTCTGAAGGTCCACTAGCAGGGGTAGCTGTTTCCCTGTCTCTCTTTTTGTTTATTTCCTCATTTAGAGGAGTTTGCAAAATTGGAGTTTCTCCCACATTGCCCTGGGTGGGAGGAGTGTGTATTTGGGCCTGTTCCTTGGAAGTTTCTGGCTATTTTGACATTGTAGATTGCTCTGTATCTTGAGTACTAGTCTCTAGTTCCTTTCCTTTGATGTTTCTGTAGTTGGTGTGCTGGTATCCTATGAAGACTGCTGAGATGTTCCAGCTATAGAGGCACTAATTCCTGACCTTTGTGCTTGCCCAAAAGAATCCAGGTCAAGTGTTTTCTCAAGATCTCTCATAACATTTTCAATGTTAACGTGTTCACTATCATTTTCTACTAGGGTCCCTTCCCTCTATTTATCCATATTTGCAAATTGTTCAATCTCTGGAATCCTATGGTGAATGTATGGTGACATATGTTCTTAATTCTTCTATCACAGATAAAGTTGTTAGGGTCATATGGTATCCATCCAAAACTTTTGTGTAACTTAAGATGATCTTCTAAAATTCTTTCTGCTTCTCTCCAGGCCTCTCTAGTGTTGCAGACAAAAGGGCCTAGCTGATTCTTGATTCTAAGCTGAGATTTCTTCTTGGCATTATAAAAATGGACTAGGTCTGCATTTATCATTTTCCTGAAATATTCCAATGTAAAGAGTCTCATTGGAACATACTTTGGTAGCTTAAAAGGGCAGATTTCACACCCATATATCCTGATTTCTGTATGGTTCTTTTATAGATACCAATCACCTATTCTATACTGCTTGGAAAGTTGAAGGATCTTCTTAATATCACCACTAATCCTAGGAGGGGAAACTCCTGTCAATAAGGTGGTTTCTAGATGAACAAACTGATCAATGAACTGATTATAGGAGTAAGGGGACTCAAAGGATGCATGGAATATGGGACTCCAAAAAATCATAGACCTTGGATTGCCTTTGGTGTCAAGTTTCATGACAGGGAAAGGAAAGTTTTCTGACTGATAATACAACATGAGATGATATATGAACGTGGTATATCTGAAAACTCCTTCATTGCCCAATCTCAAGAACTGGTCATGAATTTTGTTCGCAATGTAGGAAGCATAATCATACTTAACAACAGGGGGCTGTCCAGGAGTAAAAATTGACAACAACACTAGGGTTACCTCATAAACATATTCACTAGTGTTGAAACCCATAACTAAAGATATCTTGTCAACAATAATTCTTCCCACATCTGTAAAGAAAGTTTGCAGATAAGGAGGTGGGCCCTTGGGTTGATGTTTCTATTGCATGAAAATCTGACAGATGCGATTCAGTTTTGATTGAGACAATTGGGTGGATTTCTCAAGTAAATATCCCATAGAAATGGGAGTGAGAGCTTGACTGGAGTGGAATTGCAACATTTCATTGATGGATTGAGAAGTTATTGGGAAGAGGACCGTTTGGCTTGGGGACATAATTGCTCTGTGGTTGGGGTCATAATTGGCCTGGCATTGATGAATTATATCAGGGAAAACATGGACTGAGGGAAGGAAATACATGGGAAGGTTAGATTCAAGAAGTCCTAGGATGTCAGAGCCATTCAAATAGTTGTCTCTACTTTGGAAAAATACTTTAAGGTGGTTTTTATCAGTAGATAAGTATTTTATTAGGAAGTCTTCATCCGCAAGAGGCAGATAGTCTAAATCTTTATGAGGAACATTCATGGGTGCAACATTCAAAGCCACAGGTGTTTCCATTTCTAGTTCTTGTGGATTTAGAAAGGGAATTTCAGGATTTCTCTAAGAAATGGGAAAAACAGCAGGTGTGGGAACTGATATGGTGAAACAAAGACTAAATGTATACTGAATTTAGGTCCTTTTATGTGGAAATATAGTGTAAAATGTGAACTTGCAGGGTTTTGGCGGAAACTGGATAAATACCTGTGTTCGAGGAGTGAATAGTGCAATAATAGGTGCTGGTAGTGCTAACAGGTTCTGGACTACGTCGGTTGCAAGTTTCTTAGCAAGGTGGCGGTTGGAAGCCTCGGACAGTTGACTTCGACATTCTTTGTATGGGAGCACAGGTTTGTAGTATAGAACAATGAAAATGACGTTCGTTTGTTTTATTGACAAAGTCAAGCTTTGTGGGGGTTTTTGGTTTTCATGCAGATGAAGTGCGCAAGGAATGAAATGATGTTTTGACGTATGCGGGATAGCGGTAAGCGGTTTCGTATCGCACCACTTTTGGGGATGGGTGGTAATTAGCCTCAGACCAGCGATTCCACAGGATGCTTGACGCGTGGTGGAGGCATTGTGCGGAAACCGCTTGGTGATCACGCATTAACGCATGGTCACCAAGGATCACACGATATCATTAATAGTTGTTGGATGTGGGAGGTGTGATTAGACAATTGACAGGAGGCGCTATGCGGCGGGGTTTAACGTGAGCAGGCCCAACATGATTAAGAATTAATTAATTATATCGGGGGTGTTGTGATTGGTTGGGGGGTTCTTAATTAACCGTGAGTGTTAATTAATCCTGATGAATGTAGTGGGGAATTGGGTTGTTAACTAGTTATGGGTTAACCAGTTAATCCTGATTAAAATGTATTTATGGTTATAACTAACCAATAGGGGTGGGATATATAGTAATTTGAGGATTTTTAATAATTTAAATAATATGGGTAAAGGGTGAATATGTGTGGGATTTATATAATATAAGTTAGAAATTAATATGAAAAATGTAATGAAAAAGCACTGAGTAAAAACATTGGAATTGTGCATTTAACTTAGCCTTAAATGGAAAAATGGTTTTTATGTGATATTGTGTATTTTTCCTAAGTAAAATAGGATTTTACTTAAGAGAATACTTATGAAGTTGAATAAATGATTTATGGATGGTTTTAAGCACTTAGGGTTTTTTAAATTATTGGGCCGAGGGTCCGGTCCCTCCAGAAGTCAGAGAAATGCTATGAGCCCCCCCAATTTAGCAAATACCTTAGCACTTAGGGGGAATTAGTGAATAATTAGGGAAAATGAGAAGGGGAGTTAATTATTCTTACTTTGCTTTGCTTGAAATGCTTTCGATGTACTGCATGCCTTGGCCTTGTGATGAAAGTGATAAATAGACATATTTAGAGACATCATTCATCACTTATGATTTTGCAACATCAACTATCTATCCTACCTACTTTATCCTAGCATTTTTACTTCTTCATTTGGGTGCACTTAGACTGGAAAACTCTTATCAAATCTTCCTTTTCTGTTACATGGAAAAACCTATCTAAATCTACACTTATTATATCTAAGGGCTCAGGTTAAACTGCTGAGCTCCTTTTTATTTACTCTACCTATCTACTTATCTGCCAAGATTACACTGTTTGATCAGATATTTATTCTCTATTTCTACAGCATAAAATTGAAAAATGAATTAGCCAAGTTTAAACAGTTTGACTTTTCATGAATTGTGGCATAAGTGACAAGCTGCACACAATTATTTATTACACAAAGTGAAAAAGTAGTGGCATTTAGACTTGCACACTTTCCTGGTCTTTCTTTTGGTTGGGGTTCATTTTCTTCCATTTTTTCGACCATTTTTATTCTTCTTACCCTTTGATTTTTCTTTTAGGGTATACCCTCTTTACATATTTTAAATTTTTTTATTTTTTGAAAATATGGAAAACCTTTGCAGCAAGAAAATGTATGAACATATTACAGAGCTCATTAAGTCGATCATGACATATGACACCTATTGGTCTAGGGGCCTAATAGTAGCTCCACTTGGGGATGGCTTTTCCTGGTGAAAAGTCAAGAACAGTAAATCAAATGGCATTTGAATGACTTTAAATGTGTTCTACAATCTTCTTTTCCTACTGTTTTATTATATATATGACAATAATACCTCTGAAGCTTAGGGCCTTCTCTTCAGGCTTCAACTCCACAAGTTACTATCCAATCCAATAGTACATTACAAAGGATATAGTATAAACAGGTTAATCATCATGGTAAACTTAATAGGTAGGATCAAAGTAATGTTTAATCATTCGACCATTGGCTGGACCTTCTTCTGATACTGTGCCATCCAAGTTCTTCAAATAATATGTATTGTTTCCTTGTAGAGTCTGGATAATGTATGGACCTTTCCATAGGAAGTCAAACTTCCCATGTTTCCCCTTGTCCTCTCTTCTGGAATCCCATCTTAGCACTTTGTCTCCATGGTGGAAATATTCTGCTTTAGTTCTCCTATCAAATATCTTCTTGAGATTTTCCTACCATATTTGTAGTCTTTGGTACACGTCCTCTCTGCTCTGCTATAAATTAATGGTTTGATTAATCCTTCTTTGGATATCATTGGGTTTCACTTGAGCTTCTTGGAGTAGTTTCATAACAGGAATTCCTAATGATGAAGGGAATATAGCCTCCATGCCATAGACTAATTCATAAGGACTAGTGCCAATGGATTTCTTGGTAGTAAGCCTATCTGCCCATAGTGCATTTATCAATTTCTTATGCCAAGTCTTTTTATTTTCTTCCAACAATTTTTTAATGATATTTATGAGACTTTTGTTGGAGGATTCAGCTAGTCCATTTCCTTATGGATAATAGGATGTGGAATGGCCTAAGGTAATGTAGTATTTATTACAAAAATTGATCATCTTTCTTGATTTGAAATCTACATCGTTGTCAGTTATGATTTTTGTAGGGCAGCCAAATCTGGATAACATGTTGGTTTCTAGGAAACCTATGATCACTGTATTTGTGGCTTGTCTGGAAGGTATGGCCTCTATCCATTTGGTAAAGTAATTAGTGGCAGTAAGGATCCATTTATGTTGGCTAGAGGAGGGAGGATGAATTTCTCCAATGAAGTCAAGACCCCATTATTGGAATGGTTTTTCAGTAGAGATGGGTTTCAGAGGTAAAGGCAATAGTTTTCTCTTGCCCTAAAAAATTTGGCATTTATGGAAAGAAGTAATAAATTTTTTCACATCAGCAAACAAGGTTGGCCAATATAAACCAGCCCTTAAGATCTTATCTACAGTCAATTTCCAGTAGAGGTGTCCAACAGAGTCTCCTGCATGAAAATTTTGAAGTGTCTTGTTAGTTTCATTTTTTAGTAAACAATTTAATAAGATTCCTTCATGATTTCTCTAAAAAAGAGCACTATCTAAAATACAAAACTTTAGAGATTTCATCTTTAAAAACCTACTTTTTGTTCTGGACAACCCTGGAGGAGCCTACAGGTTTTATAACACATAAATTATATTAGCATACCAAGGTGAATTTGAAAAGGCCTCACTAATTTGTGGAGTCTCCATCTCCTGTTTTTCATCCAGTTCATTGATATCCAGGGCTTGACAATTGGTTTCTGCCATAAGTTTGGCCAATCCTTGTCCTTTTATCAATTTAGTAGGTTTTATTTCAATATCATATTCTAAAATGGTAGCAATCCATTTACCTCTTTTGCCCTTAATTCCATCCCAATATCATATTCTAAAATGGTAGCAATCCATTTACCTCTTTTGCCCTTAATTCCATCCTGGGTCAGGATGTCTTTGACAACAACATTTGGTACATAGGCTACCACATGAGAATACAATATGTAAACTCTAAAGTCATTAATTACTTTAACAAGTGCAAATGCCTATTTTTCCATGATTTTGTATTTCAGTGATGCATCTCTAAGTGCTTTACTAAAGAAGGCTATAGGTTTTCCACATCCTTGGCCATCCTTTTGTAGTAAAACAACTACTATAGTGTTCTTTGAGGCAAAAGAAAAAAATATGAAATCTCTATCGAATTGGGGACTTATAAGGACCGGTGTTCTGGTCAAAGCCATTTTAATTTCTTCAAATACTTGTTTGGATTCTACTGTACATTTAATACTTGAATCCTTTTTTAACATATCATTAAGTAACCTAATTAGTTCTACTCAGTTAGATATGAATCTCCTCAAAAAAATTATCTTTCCTAAAAAGGCTTGAAGTTCCTTAATGCTTCTAGGATGAGGTATCTATAAAATTGCTTCTATTCTAGCAGGGTCAATTCGAATACCATCCCTTGAAATGATGTGACCTAAGAGATTACCTTATTCCAAGCCAAATAAGGACTTCTTAGGATTTAAAGAGATGCCATATTTTCTGCATTTAAGAAATACTTGTCTGAGATGGTCCAAATGCTACTTATCTGACTTAGAAAAAATAGTTAGGTCATCTAGATATATGACAAGAAAATCATGAATCTCTTTAGAAAATGCAATATCCATTACTCTCTGGAAAGTAACTCCTGCATTTTTAAGCCCAAAAGGCATTTTAATACACATAAATGTGCCCCATGGTGTGGTAAAGGAAGTTTTTTCTTGGTCATCAGGGTGAACTAGAATCTTCTTGATATGTCCTTCTATCTTGAGAGTTTGAGGAGTGGTAATTCTTACCAATGCTTTACAAGATATGGTCTGATTCATTTCTTCTTTCTCTGGGATTGTGTCCTAACGTATATCCTCTTATTTTGATGTTTCTTGATCCTTTTCTTCCTCCTCTTCATACTCTATGTAAAATAATTTCTTCTTAGCACACTTATGACCTTTAGTGCATTTTCTATCACAATTGTAATAAAGCTCTTTTTCTCTTTTTTCTTCCAATTGTTGTGGTGTAACCCTTGTAGGTTGGGGAAGGCTAGGAGAAGCAACACTTCCATATTTATATTTGTGAGGGGTAGACTTCCTTGTCACTGTAATTTTACTTTCCACTATGTAACAAAGCCCTTTTACTATTTCCAATTGTTGTGGTGTTGCTCTAAAGAAGGTGTTTCACTTTGTATCCTCATAAAGTGCTATCATTTCCTTCGTGAAAATTGACCACGTAACAAGTTGTTTACAAGAACAAAGCCCTTTATACCATAAAAATTGATCCGGTTCTAAATATAAAGATGCAATACATACCTTTTGTAACATTGGTACACCATGTAGATCAAAATATTGCTCCATCTGAAGTATCCAATTTACCATATCCATGCCATATCCAATTTACCAGATCCATGCCATCAAACTTCCTCATCTTGCTTTTTCTTGATTTTAGGAGCTCAATCTTGAAATGACTGTAACTCTGTACTTTCAGATCTTTAAGTTTTGAAATTGCAAACCACAGTAGCCCTCTATGTCCTCTTTCCAATGCCACCAGTCTGATCCAAATTGGATTCTCCAAGAAAGAGTTATGCCAAATCTCCCACAGTGACATGATTATAGACTAGTTTAGTAGAGTGAACTTGTATGAAATGCCACGTGTCACTGTTTCAACCTTTGGCTCTGAAAAATATAGAAAGGAAATAATAGTTTGTCCTCTTTTTGTACCTTCTTATGAAATTTCAATCCGATGCTCAAAGAGAATGTCATGACGATTTTCCCCAGATCACCTATTTGAAATGTAATTCAGGAGTTTGCAAAAAGACCAACTTCCTCAGATCATAATTCCGCAAATATAGTGCGAAAAGCTCTAAAATTCAGAATCAAGGTTCAATGTGCTTTCATCTCAAATGGGTTATTTTTTTAGCTTCTGAAACGTTGCAGAATTATAGCGAAAATGCCACGATGACCTATTTGGAGCAGCGAAACCCTAGAATCCAAAGCTCTGATACCAAATGTTATGAAACCAGCTCACAAAAAGATAGAAAAGATAGATCAACGCCTTAGAATTTAGCCTCTTTGATGGGGAAACCTTCTTTACATTACACAAATGAACAATTATTGAATGATACAAATGAAAATACCTCCTTTCTATATATAGGAGTGTAAGGGGTCATAATATAATCAGAGCTGACATAGCAATAATAATATAAGAGCACAATAATAACAATAGTGGGTTTATATGGGGCACAATAGTAACAATATGGGCACTACATGGGTACACCAATATAACAAGGGGATTGTACTAATAACAATAAGGGGTTACACTAGTAGTATAGGGGCCTAACAGGTTATACCCTAAAAATCCATTCAAAATTGAAATCCTAGATGCTCCCACTACCCTTTGCAGAATATGATCCATATTAGGTAAAGGGTAATTATCCTTTAAAGAAACTTTGTTCACATTTCTCAGATCTACACATAGTCTTGTTTCACCAATTTTCTTTCTAGTAGGTACTAAATTAGATACCCACTCTGAAAATCTTATAGGTGCAATTATCCCTGCCTCATACATACGTTTAATTTCTTTCTCAACCAGTGGTAGTAATATAGGGTTGATTCTTCTGAGTTTCTATTTGAATGGTTTCTGGTCTTCATTCAAAGGTATGGTATGCTAAATTATTGAGGTATCATATGATTTGAAATCCTCATAACTCTAGGTGAAGACATCCTGGAATTCTCTCATGAGTTCAACATATTTTAACTTTTGGTCAGGGAGTAAAGACTTTGATAGTTTTACCATTTTTGGATTCTCTTCTGTTCCTAAGTTATATTCTTCAATATCTGTTTTTAGTGGTTCCATCTTTGGTTTCTTAGGAATGTCATTGGAATCGAAGAGGTCCTCAAGAGGGATTAATCCCTTAGGCAAATGATTGTCTTTTAGATTGATGACCTCTGTTTCTTCTTCATTTATCTCATCAAGGTCCATCTGTTTTAAGTCTTGAACTTCCTGTTTGGTGAAGGTTGTAGGATGAAGCATTTGAATTGAATTTTCTTCTACAATGTTGACATCTATCTCATCTATCTGTTTACTATTACTATTTTCATCAATATTTGTGTGACTATGAGAAAATTCTTTATCTAAAGTTAGAAATTTATTAATTTGCTCATCATTTTCGAAAACTTGCCAGTTCTTTAGATTGTCAAGGATAGCTGGCCTATGCCTAATTTTAGCAGTGAACTGGTGATTAGGTTCGAAAGGTAATTTACAAGTACTGGAAAACATGGCCAGATTGTGAGCATGTAAGTTGTGCTTTCTAGATACTACTGCAAGCTAAGTTTCCAAGAAAGTATTAAGAATCTCTATAACTATTCCTCTATAGTATCCTAATCTAGGATATCTAGTAAGGTATTTTCCTCTAATCTGATTAATAATTAATTCTAAATCACCTATAACAGAAACTCTAATTGGTCCTAGCCTTTTTACAAGTTTAATTCCTAGCAAAAGAGCTTCATACTTTTCCATATTATTGGTGCATTTAAAATTCATCCTGTAGGCATGGCCTTCAACATGGTCATTTTCTAAGTTATGCACCTAGACTCCTGCCCCTGCTCCCAATTTGTTGACTGAACCATCAAAATGTATGTGCCAAAGAATTTCATGAACATAATCAGTGTCAAGGGTAGGGGAAATTCGTTTAACTGGATGCTTCGGTTTTTCATTCTCATCAAGTTTATCTTTGTCATCTGATTTGTCATTTATATGTGAGATTTCCTGGATCTGAACACTTGCTTTTCCTATTTCAATTTTTTTTAGTTCCGCTGCTAAAACTTGTTCATTGTTGGTAGGATTGATTTCGGCATTGTATAGAATAAATGAAGCCATATCTAAGTGTACTGAGTAGATAGGGAAATTTTGTGGTTTCTCCTGGCTACTTACTACATATTTCATTAATGTCTCTTGGTATAGCTTCTTAGGTTGGCCGAAAACAGAGATAGTAGCATAAGACATGTCTAACTGTAGTGATCCTTGAAGTTTAGCACCCTAGGACTTGGATAACAACATTCCATATTTTGGAGGAATATCCGCTACTACTATCTCAATCAAGATTGTTTTGGTAGAGTATTGAACTAATGAAACACACAAGTCTTTTACTAACCCTAAACATCTCACTTGACTTGAATCAAAAGAAAAGAGATCTTTATAAGGTCTAGTGATGTCAAGATCTAATTTCTCCATTACAGACTTGGGCATTAAGTTGTGAGATGCCCCAAAATCAAACATGGCATTATGGAGGATTTTGTCATGAATATTTAAACTCACATAGAAGGGAGGAACACTTCCTTCTAGGTGTTTCCCATTCACTTCAGGGCCAAAGATTAGTTTTGGTTGATCATCAAAAACATTTACAAAGTCTTCGGTTCTAGTGATTTTAAGTGATCTGTTAATTTGTTCTCAATAGGCATCATGTTTAGCTAAGTCAGACAGTGGAACAACTACCTTTAGTTTTCCTACTTTGGCTTCCAGATTGAAAGGTTTTTCAGTTTGGGCTTTAGTGTTTCGAACAATTAGATTCTCTCTATTTTCTTGGTTTTCAGTGTTTTTGTCTTTTCCAGGAGTAGGGTCAACATTTACATTTTCTCCTAAATTAACTTTTGGAGGTTCTTCCATAGTTGCCTTAGAGGTAATGGGAATGGAAGAGTCTCTGTTATTCGGTTGATTGTCAAACACATCTACTATTATGGGTCTAGAGGGGTTATTGTTAGGTCTAGACAAAATTTGTACATGTGGAGGGACTGCTTTACCTTTTACAGGTTGTTTCGGAGTTTTCTATTTGTTGTTATAAGGAACATCAATTCTTCTACTTCTCAAAATATATTGTTTGTGCACTTCATGGATAGCTGTGTCATATCCCTCCCTGAAGTCAAACGATTCTCTTGACTGAGTTTGAAATTGTTTGAGAATATGAGCCTCTTGATCTTCTTGAGTTAGAAAAACTTCTCCTTCATTGTTAAGTCCCATTAGATTTATCTGAGTATCTTCAGGCAGATCCTGGGAGCTAGAAGCTTCTATGTAATTCTCTTGGAAAGGGGGTCTAATGTTCTGATCAGGACTAGTTTTCCCAGGGTTTTGATTTTGGTTTTTTCGGAAATTGGGATTCCTCCTGTTATCTCAAAATCAGTCCTGATAGGCTACTGGTCAGGTTGACTCTAAGTAACTATTTCAAACCAAGATTTTGACTAAGGCTTAGCCTCCTTAGCCTAAGAGGGCTCTCTCAAAGGGGTTATTGATTTTGATTAATGATAAGATGGCTAACTCTTGTGATATAACAACATGGACAAATATAGTGGCTGGATAAACATTTTATAAGTTCCCATTGGGCTTATGGAGTCAATCAAGCTTCTGTAAACAATGACACTACCTTTGCATAGGAGTCAGGGCACTTAGCATTTAAATGTTCATAATACAACTTACATAAAACCACAGTTCACACATGCATACAGGAAGTCAGAGCACAATCAGTGAATTCTGAGTGATTATGCATCCATGCAACTGAAAAAAGACATTAAGGGAAGAAAAAAATACATATTCTGAACATGACAAATCCTTCATGAATCCTGATAAGAAAATTAGATGCTTTGTATTACTGAAAATGGTCTTTACATAAGCTTAAATAGTACTTTTGCTGTCAAATTTCCAACCCTCATTACATTGTTGTCTCAGCTATATATAGAACCTTATTCTAACTAATTTGAGTTTCCACCTCCAGCATGAGGCGAATTTTAATAACTCGATCCTTATCTCTAATGACACCTATCAGCTATTTAACTGTCTATTAAATACAAATACAATGCT